>BQNB010006016.1:0-99407 GCA_026074375.1 Tanacetum coccineum
TATATCTTTCTCTCTTTATCTCTCTCTCCCTCTCTCTCTCTCGTTTCAAAAAAGAAAAATGCCCGACTCTTTCTAAAGTTCGGAAGTTGAATAGACGGAGTCTCAAGTTCTGAAGAATCTGGAGCTGGATTAATGATAGCAAGCCCTGATGGAAAAGATACAATGCTCTTTGTTTCGAGTTCAAGGGCATTAATAACAAAGTCGGGTATGAAGCTTTGTTATCTGAGCTCCAATATTCACATATTCTTATCTTGTTGCAAAGCAAGTAAAAGGTTCTTTTGAAGCAAGGCAACCTATGATCAAACAGTATTTGGAGAAGATGAAAGAGGTTCGGGAGGCTTCAAAACATACATTATCGAGCATGTATATAGGAACCATAACAAAAAGGATGACACACTCAATAAGCTAGCCTCAATGGCCTTTGCTCATTGTATAAATGAAAACTGGTTGAGGTATTAGTCAAAAGGTCGATCACTAGAAATGAGGTAGTGGATATAGTAATCGTAAAGGGAGAGAACTAGATGACACATATACGCGCGTACCTTATAAGTGGTTTGCTACCTAAAGATCCAAATAAGGCTCGTTAAATACGAGTAAAAGATCCACGATACAAGCTTATGGAAGGGAACCTATACCAAAGGCCATTTTCATCACCGTGGCTTCGGTATGTAAGTCTAAATCAGGCTACGAGCATCAAATGAGAATTGCACGAAGGATTATGTGGGCTTCACGCAGGTCCTCGATCCATTATTTCCTTGATTACGAAGCTTGGAAATTATTAGCCTTCCATGCATCATGATGGAAATACAAAGAGGTGAAGCCTACACTCGCGAGTGTCGAAGATGCCCAAACAAGATATGACCTTTGTAACTTTAGGATGACCCTCTTGCCAATGGGGAACTTATATTGTAGGACCATTATCACTAGCTCCGTGTAGAGTTAAGTTCTTTTTAGTAGCAATTGACTACTTCTCCGAATGGGTCGAAGCAAAGCCCCTGGCATCCATCATAGGAAGGCAGATAGTGATATTTGTTCAGGAACACATCATATGCATGTTCGGAGTGCCTCAACCTATAGTCTCAAATAATGGGAAGTAGTTCGCCGAAGGTGCTTCCCCACCTTTTGCAAATCTAGGCATCCATGAGTCATTTACCTTTGTGTATCACCTCTAAGATAATGGATAGGTGGACGTTACGAATATGGACATCATCAAAGGGAGGAATAGGATATTGGGTGGAAGCCACCAAGGTTGGGTAGATGAACTACCACAAGCACTATGGGCACACATAACCACTCCAAAGTCGTGTCAAGGGGAAACCCCCTTTAGCTTCACCTAAGGTTCGGAAGCGGTCGTTCCGACAGAGATAAGAGCACACACCGAAAGAATCCAAGGGTTCGACGTGCAGACAAATGATGAAAGACAAAGAAAACTTGTACCTTCTTAAAGAAAAAAAGGGAGATAGCTTCGATTCGTGAGGCTCGATACAAACAAAAGCTTGAAAAGAATTACAAAAAGAGGGTCCAACCTTCCACTTTCTATCCCGGAGAGTATGTATTACGGCTAAACAATGCAACCAAGGCAGAGTTCAAAGGAAAAATAGGACCCGCATGAGAAGGACCCTAGGAAATCAAAAAAGCTTATGGCAACAGAGCTTACAAGCTGGAAGCGCTTTCTGGCTACCTTGTTGATCAAACTTGGAATGGTACGAACCTTCGTAAGTTCTAATTGTGAAACTTACTTTATATTTTTTAAATTCATTGTGTAGACTACGTTTCTTCCAAGGAAAAATTACCAAGTGTAGGCAAAACACGTTGCCATTCTATCGATGTAAATCTTCTTACATTATGAATAAAGTAATGAATTTCATTTAAATCTCTTGTTTTGTTTTTTACAAAAAAGATTTGTTCAGCCAAGTCGATTAATTAAAGTTTACCAACGGCACGAAATTTAGATATAACACTGGCCACATTTGAGTTCTTACAATTATAACAACACAATCCACACTAAAATGCACTTATACTTTCAACAAGGTCACTTTGTTCACGAAACCTTACTGGTCTAACAAGGAGTGGGTCGCAACCTCTGTTAGATAGGCGAAGGACTACACACAGTATATTACTTGTGGCATACATTACATCTAAATATGCCACACAGACCCATGTTAAAAATTAAAACAATGAGTAAGCAACAACTTATGGCTTATAAGGAAAGTTATAGCAAAAATGAAGTCACGAAGTCATCCACCTCCCACCTATATAACATACAAACGTCCTACTGAATAGACAAGTGTTTCACAACAGCATCAAGACTAAAACAATAAGCACACCATCTTTGTTTAAGGTCACACAAACGACAGATACACAATCAAAGACAAAACAATGTAATTGTCTTCAGAGATCTAGGTCGTTAGCAGTTAACAGAGCATACACCTTAAATTGTTTCTCAACACAGGGTTACACACCACACCTTAACACATCAAACTAAATGCCGACATGGAAACCTTCAAATTAAAGCATTTTGAGATTGATCTTCATTTGGTTAGAGAGAAAGTTTCTTCTGGTGTTGTTAAAGTTATGAAAGTTGCTTCTGCAAATAATGTTGTTGATATTTTTACAAAGTGGTTGAGCATTGCTCAACACAATGAGTTTTGTGAAAAACTTAAGCTAGTTGATATGTTTAAACCATATGCCTAGGGGAGGGGTGTTGAAATATAGGATTGCATTGTGCAGTCTCATGGATCATTTAAGTGCAGGGGTCATTTCTGCACTTTATTTTAACAGTTTGGTGCTTGTTTATTGTTTGTTTGTTCAAAGGACTAAAGTGAATATATAGGCTTATAAAAGCTTCTCATTCCTAGCTTTAGGGTTTCATATCATAGTCTCGTCTCTCTCTCTAAAATATGTCTTATATTTCTCTCTTGTGTTCATATCAATATATTGTAACAAGATCATCTTAATCTTGATTAGTATTTTAGGTATGGTATTGAGAGTATTGTAGTGAGGTGTTATTGTTGTGTGATCTTTGTATGTTCTTCTGTTTGCATCTCGTTTAAAGGATAAGACCACATATAGTATTTGAATGTAATTGGTAAGCACTCAGTTGATGACTTATCTTCTATAGCTGTAAGTAATAAAATAAGTATGTGGGGTGGTTGGTTGAGTGCAAATCTGATCTTTTGGTGTTCTTGGGTGACTTATTTTGATACTTTTACAGTTTTTCTGTTTGTAGTAGAGTTTCTAATATGCTCGATAGTCCTGCTATAGACATGAGATCAAACCTCCCTTTATATACGAGTGGTGCAAAAAATTTTAAGTAATATTTGATATTCGTGCACACATTTAAGATATAATCTTCAAGTAAAAAGTTTACTATCCAATATTTGTAAATAAATAAGTAGTCATTGATGTATTGTTGTAAACTAAAAGTTTTACAACTTCGCCTAGGCAGAAGTATACTTCATCGTTTTGTAGTGTAGTATAGGTAAGACTCGGGGGTTGTTATAGTTATCTAGGGAAATAGTTTGTGAAGGCTCGAACTAAATGTAACTAAGGTCTAAGGGTTGAGAGAAGATTGTTTTTGTATTTTTTTTATTTTATGAAAGCAAGTAAAATCTCAGGTTTGGAGGGTGGTTTTGTTTTAAACTAATTAAACTAATAAACTAAATAATCTAAACTAACTATGTGGAAACTCATATAGGTAAACAAACATGTTCACTTAATCATGCACTACTCCTTAGTTGATCCTCCTAATCCTATTGCCTGTCACCCTTGGGATGCAGTGTGTAAGTATTTCATAATTCATGAACGAATTACACGAATGCGTCGTCTATGTAATATTCCGTTAAGGCAACGCACAAGTAAGGTAGTATGGAGACTATTACAAGGCCCCTAAGAGTACATTACACGTATTCAAACATTTAAAAGGTGATCAATCATATTAGTGCAATGTAGTATGAAGACTATTGCGATGGTATCCTTTCTACACAATCATGTTTCCCCTAGACGTCTTCGCAAGCAATTAAGAAGCTAGTTTTCTAGAGCCTAACGTACACACTCATCAAGAAGAAGCAATAGTAAAAGGATTTACAAACTAAGTTTCATGCAATCATAAGTAAACACAAATAGATCTAGCCTAACATGTTAATAGAAAGTGGAGAACAATTAATCAAACAATACATAGACATATCAAAAGATTAAAGGATAAAAAAACTTCACTTGATTAAAACATGGAGTAATGGTGGATACAATAGGGTTAAGAAACCCTAAAAAAGTCTAAAAATTCATTCCTAAGGTAGCACCCATGAATTCTTCTAAGTTCCACACCTTAAAACCCTAAAACTATGAAAATATATATAGGAATACAATCGCGACGACGTCGCTTATTATTTGCGACGCCGTCAACCCGCGAATCTTCTATGGGCTTCTTTTGAGTCGGCTACTCTGACACCGTCACCAAAGATCCTGACGCCATCTCTTGGGCCTCATGACGTCGTCACAAAAGATTTGTGACGCCGTCACCACGTACTGTATGCCCATTTGATATTAACTTTCGTGTAGAGTTGTAGGTGTAAATTTGTAATATCGTCCGTTTCTTCCTAAAATGAGCCCAAGTCACGTGTATTTCCTCCAAATGTCATCCAAGTGCTAAAAACATAAAAAGAAACGATTAAGCACGTATTTAGAGCATATTTGCATGATTTAGGGGATTAAAAGGCCCCGAAAAAGTGTATAAAATGACACCTCAATAAATACCCCTACATTTGGGATTTGCTTGTCCTCAAGCAAATGAGATTTTCTACCTAGTTAATAGGGGGAATTTAACTTACTCTTTAAAGATAATTTATGACACAACCAATTTGACCTCGTAACTAAAAGCACAAAAATTATATACTAGCACCTCACATAAGTGTTTAGATTCTCTCTTTCTCTCGGGTGTATAATGAATTATAACAATATGAGAAACAAAAAATTAACACTCATTACCTCTCATAGCATATAAATTACCATAGGCTTGATAAAGGATCAAAACCTCCACTACGTGGCGTAAGCACCTAGGAATTACTATCAAATAGGTTTTTAAAGGGTTGTGATGTATAGGTGAAGGATAAAGTAAACACGGTTGGGGATATTTAGGGGAATTTACTGGTGGCAAGTCAATCATTCACAAGAATACATCTATAAGGCGTTGCTAAGCCAAGACTCGACCACACTAGGACAAAGATATACAAACACTATATCAAACTCTTTCTTTTTCTTTTCTTTGACTCTTTCTTGAATATAAACATAAACATAAGCAAAATGGCAGCCTATACATTTTTTTCTCACTTTTTTATATACTTTTTTATCTTTTGATTTTTCTATATATATATTGTACATTTTTCCCTGTCGTTTGCTTGAACATAATAACATATACATGACTTGGTGTTTATAATTGCACTCCTACACTTGAGTTTTAAAACTCACAAATATAAACTAACTAATGACCTTAATCAAAAGGATCAAAATAACATGGAGTGTATTAAGCACATATGAGGGTAATAATTTGACTTCTTCCCCATTTTTCCATAAAATATAAACTACCATGAATCACAATCGTCCCAAAACTGTATATACTATAAAAGACTCGACTTAGAAACCATGTACTCAAGCAAACAATTAACTGTAACAATAATGTACTAAAAATGAGTACACATAGAGAAGGCTAAAGCGATTTGGGTGTAACATTCTGGTGGGGTGTAAACAATGCTCTTCATTAATAATCCAAAATCCACTAAAAAATTACGAGAACCGCGATAAGGATAGTCTCAGAGGGGTGTATTAGGGGTATCTCGCACTAAAAATGAGTGCGTAGCAAGGGTGTGGGGGTATTTATATGATCGGGGAGACCATCATAACTATACAAAATACAAGCTAAAAACATGGGTTTATCATAGTGCCTCTTATCACTTAGCAAATCCTAATTACATGAATGTAATCTCACTAGCAATCTCGGAATGAATCACCAAAAGCAAGTTCTAGAATTTAATATACTAAGACTCCCCCCCTTGATGTGCTCCCCTTTGTTCGGAGCACAAGGGATCGAAGTTTACGAAGATTGTTGTCTACAAAACAAGGTTAAGCAAGACAAGTGCAAGACCAAATATCTTTCAAGTTAACACATTGTATTCAAATATAACCAAAGAAGAGTTTTCCATTTAACCCCAACAAGAAACTCATTACGACTAGCACATCCAACTAATACATTTCAACATAAAATTTAAAAAACTAATCTTAATAAAGAGCTAAGACACATTGCATACAACATATGTATGGAATCATTACAATAGAACGTAGATAATCAAAAAGACATAATAAGGCATAGATCTGCACAAGTTAGATTCTTGAAAAGTAGAAAGAATGCCATAATCAAAAGATAAAAGAACAATTAATTTAGAAGATAATCATGAGGAATGATTAATTAAAGAGGGAAAAAGAAAGGGTATGAACCATGGATTGGAGGGATAGCGGGTTGGAGGGATGGGACGGTTAGAGATAGTGAATGAAAGTTGAATTCATTTCTTCAAAGAATAGGAATGGTGTCTAAAAACTGCAACAATGACAAAAACTTGAGTGAAATTCAACTTAAGCATGAGAAGGAGGATGAATTTGTGTTGTGGTGGTGAAAGGGTGGTACATAAATATAGGCATGTGGATAATTATTGTTTGTGAATCAAGAATGGTATAAATGTTGTGGAGTTGGTTAATCAATGATCTCTTATGAGGATGTAAGAGTGGTAGATGAGTAGATTGTAATAGACCTTAGAGAAGAGGAATGTGAGTCATTTGGTAAGGAGTGTTGATTCTTTTGGATTGGATGGTTTATGCTTTTCCCATACTTTGTCTAACCGACAACCTTGGTTTTATTTAATAGAAGTAGGAAAAGGTGGTTTTGAGCAAGACATTGATAAAAGAAGAAGAGAAGATTGAAGGAGATGACGATGGTGGGGAAGTATATGAAAGTTGGGTGAATTAAATAATGAGAAGGAATGGATAAAGTGCAAGCATTGTTTAAAAAGAAGAGAATGCCAAAAACTGGTATAGCCAATCTTGGTCAATATGACAGCTTTAGGATGTAGGTAAGGAATTGTCAAGATAACAAAAAAGAGGTAAACTCAAAATTTTTCTTTCCCTCCTGGTGGCGGTCCCATATCACCTGGCGGTCCCAAATATATTGGGGGGCCGCCGGTATAAGGGGGCCGTTTTCTGGAGACAGGAAGATTTCTAGTTTTCTCTTTTTCTTAAGTCCTAAGGTGATTTCGCTTCTACCAGAATCAAAGAATCACAATACAAGCAAAAATATGTAGTTTCTATCTAACATACAATCATTAGCAAAGTAGTAGCAATTCATCTTATGTCCATATCATAAAGTTCGCAAGTCATAGAAAGATGATAGAATTAGAATATTCCAAGTTCAGAATGCAAATTAAAATGCCACTCCTAGTCCTAATAATAGAGAAATGATAATGAATAAACACGAAGATGATAATAATAATATAATAGTGTCATAGTAGGTTTGTGTCAATACGTTCAATTTCCGTTTTTCCACTCATCATGTACTTGAAGCTGTGTCAATTGGACCATAACTCCATCCCGTGAGAGCATCTCTTTGTTAGTCTACGATTAATAGTTTCGAGAGATAAGTTGTATAAGTAATGAGACTTTTATAAGGCGGGTTATGAAGTACTTAGAGACATTATTTGACGAGAGAAATTATTGAGATGGATAGCAAGTATTGGAGGAAAAGATTCATCATCATTTTCCTCGATGAAATCATCCAATGGATGAGATGACGATAGATGGTTTAGAGTAGAGGAGGAGGAGGAGCTAGAATTTGACTCACGAGGTCTTTTCTTGCCCCGATCCGCTCGTGTATTTCGCTCGTAATGAGGAGCGAGCGGATGCATGGCTCGATCATGTGAGAGATAATGATCAAAGGCTAGCTCAGGAGAGACGGACACGACATGTTTGAATAACCTAGTCAAGAGCATTCCATAAGGCAAAAGTTCCTTTGTTTTGAATCGAGTCTTTTCCATTCTTTTGAGAATGAAAATGCTAGGTTATAAGGAGTGGATGTCTCAATGCAATAAAGCATGTGACAAAGACAAGTGGATGTCTCATATTTTCAAAGTTTGGACTCACAACCCTTCCCTCATGAAAGTACCATTTTTTAAGATTTGCCATTGTGTTTAGTAAAGGTTGGTTGAATTCGTTTGATATGTGTGGAATGTAGTTTTGGGTTAATTGATAGTCTAGTCCGGTTTTTCGAGGCATTGTTACCTAAAATGAAACAAACAAAATCATGTTTTAATGTCTTGCATATGTATTGTTATATTAACAATGTATCTAGTGTGTGCCTAAGTGTGACGAATGTGGAGTAACGATTAACTCGACCTAAATATAACATCCTAAGAGTTAACCCAAACGCTCCTTAATTTGATATTTCTCATCCAAACAAGTCGAAAAATACATATGAATTATGTATCTCGAAATTTGTTCATGAGATCATTATGCATGTGTTTGAAAACGCTTTTGGATTGGATTAACAATGCATAACAACAATTTTATTATGTTCCTAACGTGAGTGATTTGAAAATAAAATTGGGGTTTTGGTTCAAAATCAATTTTTCAACAAATTCACAAATGTATGCAAATCCTATATCTACGGGAAGCATATTAGTTATACAAATTAATCCTAGTACTTTCTTATTGTACCAAAATTTGAAGAAAAATCAACAATCCCCATTTTCAATTTTTAGTGTTCATCATGAACCTATACTCAAATTGAAAGAAAAAAGATGAAATGGAACTTATAATTGATGATCTTGTGAAATTAGGAATGATTATGTAGTGTTGAATTGACTCCCATTGATGTTTTAATGTTGATTTTTGAGTTTCGTGGTTTTTGGGTCTGTTCGTCAATGGCAGCAGGTAGAAGGGGTGTATGTTTTTTTTTCTGTTTTAAATAAATTTTTTTGTTTTAATGTCCTAATTTTGTGTCCTTGCGGTCGGCAAGGTCCCATATTTATTGATGGTCCCAAATTATTGGGGTGCCGCTATATGGGGCCCGCCCTCATGGTCAAGGTTTTTGAACTTGGTTTTTGACACAACAAAAAAAACTTTTTTAACGAAGAGGAGTAACATTTTAATTCGCATTTTGCGAATTAAATATGCTTAAAGTACTTCGGATGAAGTATTTAAGTTGTCACGACACGGAATGGAACAAGGACTAGAATTGAGACAGAAGAAAGAGAAGCGGACTAAGATGATTTATGGAATGTGTTGCATCATTCCTAAACCAAGACGTAGATAGTTAAACGATTCACGTTTAAGAGATTTAGTAAGAATGTCGGCGATGTTGTCGACGGACGGCGCTTTTTCGATTGAGATATGTCCTTTTATGGACATTATCACGAAGAGAAGGGTGTACTTATTCGATTGTTTGGTACGAGAATTTGCACTAGGTTTGCTAACGGTCAATCGCGCCTTTGTTGTCATGCAGCATTAATGGGGAAACGTCCGTCGAGTCCGTACGTCGTAGTCACTGATAGCATGATTCATCCATAGTGCATGTGTGACATGCCTTTCCGAGCTTACGTATTCGCTTCGTAGTAGATATAGCAAGAGTGGTTTTTTTCTTCGAGAACCAAGATGTCAAACAACATCCCACGAACGTACAAATACCGCTAGTGCTCTTTCGGTCCGTACCCCCACATAATCTCCCCGCAGATCAAGGTCGGCATATACTACTATTTCTATGCCGGTCCCCTTAGGATACCATAATCCTAAGTACGTAGTGCCTTTAATGTATCGGAAGATACGCTTAACCGCTTCAAGATGAGAGGTTTTGGGAGCCTCTTAGAAGCGGCACAGAGGGCAGACACTAAACATGATATAGGAACATGATATCGGGCCTACTTACCGTTAGGTATAATAAACTACATATCATGCCTCGATACTTGGTACTATCTACCGACTCACACTCTTCATCTTTCGTGAGTTTAGTATCAGAGGACATGGAGGTTTTCATTGGTTTAGAATCTTCTAGACCAAATTTTTTAAGCATTTCTTTAATATACTTAGATGGATTAAAGAATATACCATCTTCCATTTGTTTATTTTGTAATCCAAGGAAGAAGTTAATTTCACTCATCATGCTCATCTCGAACTCGTCATGCATGATTTTGGCAAATTCATCACACATGTCTTGACAAGTAGAACCGAATATGATGTCATCGACATATATTTGAACAATGATGAGATTTGAACTTTTCTTTTTAGTAAAAAGAGTGTTATCTACCATTCCCATTTTATATTCATGTTTAATAAGGAAAGCTTTTAATCTATCATACCAAGCTTTGGGTGCTTGTTTAAGACCAACATGATCTGGTTTTTCGAAATCAATGAATCCCGGAGGTTGTGCACTTTTTACATCCATTTGGAATAGTTTAAAATCTAAGGCACTCTAAAGCACAAGCATAAGCTAATAGTATCCTAATTGACTCAAGTCTAGCAACTGGGGCATAAGTTTCATCATAATCGATGCCCTCTTGTTGATTATAGCCTTGAGCAACTAACCTAGCCTTATTTCGAGAAACAATACCGTTCTCGTCTAACTTATTTCTAAACACCCACTTAGTTCCTATAATTGTCATATTCCTAGGTTGTGGAACTAACTCCCAAACGTCGTTAGCAATGAATTGATTTAATTCTTCTTGCATAGCGACTATCCAACTATCATCCGTTAAGGCTTCATTCACATTCTTAGGTTCTATAGTTGATATAAAACAAAAGAAGTTACTTTGGTTTTGGGCTTGTGATCTAAGGGTTCTTTGGTTAAGGTTTCCTATGACATTTTCTAATGGATGGTTCCTAGATTCCTTAATATTGACTATTTCGTCAATCTCTAAAGTTTCATCCACAATGTCATTTTCTAGGTTTTTCTTTTCGGTAACCTTAATTGCTTCTTCTTCATCTAAGTCATCATCCACCAAGGGTGATGTCTTAGAGGGTGGAGGAGTTTCATCGAATGTCACGTTAAGTGATTCTTCGACTTTCCTAGTGTGTTTATTTAGGATGATGTAGGCTTTACTATTTTGAGAGTAACCTAAAAAGATACCTTCGTATGACTTTGGGTCAAACTTTGTAAGGTAGTCTTTAGTGTTTAAAATGAAGCACTTGCTTCCAAACACTCTAAAGTAATCTAAAGTAGGTTTCCTACCTCTTAAGAGTTCGTAAGGTGTTTTTCCTAAGATGGCTCTAATTAGGATTCGGTTGAGAATGTATGTTGAAGTGTCTACTGCGTTACACCAAAACTTTTGTTGTAACGATTGCTCATTCAACATAGTCCTACTCATTTCTTGAAATGTCCTATTTTTCCTTTCAACCACGCCATTTGATTGAGGAGTGCGTGGAGCTGAGAAGTTATGTGTAATACCATTGGCATTACAAAACTCTTCAAATTGCACCTCATTATCAAATTCCCTACCGTGGTCGGTTCTTATTGACACTATTGTACATCCTAATTGGTTTTGAATTTTCTTACTATGACTAAGGTGTTGCGGTTTCCTCCGTAACTCTGTACGGCGGATGGACCGAAGAGATCCATATGAAGGAGTTCTAAGCATCTAGTCGTTGAGACTATATTCTTAGCCTTATGACTAGCGTGAGTTTGCTTTCTAATTTTGCAAGCATCACAGAAGTGTTGATCAAACTTAAGCTTGGGTAAGTTTCTAACTAATTCCTTAGATGCTAACGATTGAATGAGACGCATATTTGCGTGACCTAATCTCCTATGCCACAACGTGGAGTTTTCATCAATTATTGCTAGACAAATTTTGTCTTTAGGCTTATTTTCTAATTTCATCACATATAAGACTTTCTTCCTAATACCTCTACCTATGACCTTACCATCCTTAGTAATTTCACTATCATGTCCAGAGAAAGTTACTCTACACTTATTATCACATATTTTTCATATACTTAACAAGTTAAATCTTAAGTTATCTACATGCTCTACATTATCTATTTTGAGAGAGTCATTCAAAATCGTACCTTTGCCAATGATGTTACCGCGAATATTACTACAAAAAATAACATTTCCTCCGTTGTATGCCTTGTAGCATGAGAAGAGCTTTCAATTACCCGTTACGTGTTTGGAGCAACCGATGTCCTTTATCTACTCATCGGGTTTCAAGTCGACTCCAAGGCATATCTATTTATATAAGGCAACATCTTAAACATTTGGTCCCCAATATCTCATGGGTCCAAAGTTGTTAGTGCTAAACATCCCTTGCATTTGATGCAATTGGTTGGGATGTGGAAATGGAAGACACATTTCCCATGGCATGTAACTTTGACGTGGGAAGTTGTTCCAAGTTACAGGAAAACCACGAGGTTGATTTTGTCGACCAATGTTTCTTTTTGGTTGCGGTGTTTTAGGACGATGATAATTATTTATGACTCTTCTAGGTGGTGGAGTTTTTGATCTAAAATTTGGTTTTGAAAATCCAACTCCGGGTTTTGATAATGGCTTATAGAATTGCTTAACTTCATTATCACTAGCAACGGGAACTCTTACATTGTTTACTATTATGTGTTTTGGTCTAGGACCCAAAATAGATTTTTGAAAAGACACATTTTTCTCAGATCCAGGTGTACCAACTGGTGGCGGTCCCATAATTGTTTTGGGGGCCGCCTGAACACTTTGGGGGCCGCCCATATTTATGGGACCTCCATCAGAAGACGCCTTTTTCTGAGCTTTCACAAATTTTATTTCTTTAGTTCCACTAGATGATGCTTCAAATGAATTAAATCCTAAACCTAATTTTTCACCGGAGGGTTTTTGATTACTTAACATTTCATTTAGACATTGTGTGCTCTTTTCAAATTTATTTAATCTAGTGACTTCTTCTTTGAGTTTTTCATTCTCAATTTTAAGCATATGACACTTTACACATTCGAGATCAACTTCATTGTTTTTCTCGAGTGTAGATACTTTTTCCTTTAGAACACTAAGTTCTTTTTCTAAATTATTTCTAGTGGCTTTTAATCTTTTGTTTTTAGTGATTATCTTTAAACTGATTTTGCACAGTTTATCACATTCATTATCTAGTACTAAGTCATCTATTGACGAGTTCTCATCACTAAAGTAGGAGGATTCAGAACATACCTCACTTGATGCTTAAGCTACTAGACACGTTTCGTTATTGACTTTCTCATCATCTTCTTCACCGCTATCACTCCAAGAACCTCCGAAAAATGCTCTTTAGTTCTTGTCTTTCGGTGGTTTTGGACATTCTCTAATAAGATGATTCGGTTCGCCGCATCTAAATCATTTTCTATCACTTTTACCGTTTTTGTCGTCTCGGCTTCTTTGAAACGTCTTTTTGTCGTTCCGAGGTTGTCTTACGAATCTACCTCTTCTCTTGAAGAACTTCTTGAAGTCTCTTACCGCCATGGCGTATTCTTCGTCTTTACTTCCGGAAGTCGAACACTCTTCATCACTAGATTCTTTCTTAGCCTTTAAAGCAAGAGATTTCCTTTCAACTTTTGCTTTGACTATTTCGGAATCTTTCTTGATGATCATTTCGTGAACTTTGAGGTTCCCGATAAGTTCATCAAGAGATAGTGATGTTAAGTCTTTCGACTCTTTAATTGCCGTGACCTTTGCTCTCCATTTAGGATGTAGAGCCCTAAGAAATTTCCTAACATAGTTCTTGCTAGAATAACCTTCATCAAGAGCTTTTAGACTAGTAATAATAGTATTAAATCTAGCAAAAGCACTATCTATAGATTCGTCTTCGGAAATGACGAATTGTTCATATTGTTGAACCAAAAGGTCGATCTTATTATCTTTGACTTGACTATTACCTTGGTGGGTGATTAACAATGTTTTCCAAATTTTTTTGCCGTATTACACATGAAAATTATTTCATATTTTTTTCTAGGTAAAGCATTATAAATAACCATTTTAGCTTCGTTATTTTTCGCAAGTTTCTTTTTAAGATCCTCACTTTGTTTTCCAATTTTTTTTCTTGCACTTTAATGAGAGGGAAGAGATGAGAAGAAGAGATTAGATCACTTGAAACAAGATCAAGAGATGTTAGTGATCAAAATATTTAGTGAGAGAAAGAAGGTTTCTAGAGAGAGAAATAAGTGTGAGAAAATTCGTGCAAAAAGGTCTGATTTTCTGCAAGGAATGGAGTAGTATTTATAGGCAGGAAAATTCAACGGTCACTGGGGTGGTCTCGGCGGTCCCAGATATATCTGGGGGCTGCCAGGCCTATAAGGGGGTCGTCTAGTAGACTACGCTCTTTTTTTTTGTCTTTTTGTGAGGAATGTTGTATCTGGTATAGAAGCTTTCGTTTTGGGGGAAAAATTTAAATTTCAAATTTTAAGTTTTTAATAAAACTTGAAGAAGTAGAATCTCCCAAACTTGTGTCTTATGTCTTGCACTATCCACGTGACGTCGAAATTATAATAATCTGTTGAAATATAAGTAGACCGCATCCTCTTGACAAAAACCTCATCTTTTATGAGATACATACTAAGTGATAGCAAAATGTGAGCATTGAAGACCATATGTAAAATCCACCACACCTTTGATAGATTTTCTAGTTCTTGTCAACACATTTAAGCACAAACAAGTTACCTCCAAATGTTGTAAGCCATTTGAGATATGATAAAACACAAACCTGTGAAACTCCACTACAACATCAAATAAGCAATATTCAATTGTCTCCGTAATCACATATTCAAATAATCTCCAAAACGAGCCATAAAATCAATAATAATTAGAACTGTTGTGAAGAACTGTTCCATCGAGAATCCAAACGGTCTGTTGTCTTTGTCGACAATAAGCTTGGCAGTACAACTTTATTTCTTGGACAAAATTAGCAGTACAAATTCTTGCTCTTAAACAGTACTAATATAAACTCAAACAGTATTAATATCATACTCGACCAACATATTTTACTCCATGTACTACATCCCTAGAGCTGGCCCAATAGTTTCATATATGGCCATAAAACATTTGTCATTTATTCGGCCCATTTTGGTTTATAATCCAAGAATCCAAGTTGGCCCATTCATTTTAGTTAGTAGTTGACGTGATTCCTTTGACCCGCTACAACAAAAAAATGAAAACGAATGCCACAAGAGGGGATCGAACACCTGACCTTGAGGAAAGAATACATAACAACACCCTCCTAACCAACTACGCTAGTTAGCCAGTTGTGTTATTCTTCACTTTATATATTATTTATTCCTTCTTCCCATGCTTAGCAACACATTAACTGTCACAAAACCCGTCGCTAATATGTGTTCTCCTTCCTCCCAAGGCTGTTAGTGACACTTTTTCAGTCGCTTAGCTGTTGCTAATTCATCACTAATAGGATACACCTTCCTCCCATTCATTTTAGTGTCACTTTATCTGTTGTGAAACTGTTGCAAATTTGTCACTTAATGCTAGCAGTACTAAAAATCAAAGGACATTACTAACTTTTTCTTTACTCCTATCAGTAGTAACCGAGTTACTACTGTTACATACAATCACAAGCAGCAGTACTAATAAACCAAACCATATAATATCATCCAGATCAATACCATCATTAGAATCGCATAAAATTTGCATCTTTAATATCCACGTCTAACAATATATGAAATAAATATGGGAACCAAAAACCAATCCCTATAAATCAGGGATTTTACACTAAAACAGATTCTATTCCCATATTTATAAACTATAACCAAACTTAAAGAAGTACCTTCCATAGCAATGAATGAACGAACTTGCTGCTTCTTTGCCATCAACCTTCAACCATCATACCTGCTAACCAGAAATCCTATAATCATCACGAACTACAATCTGTTGTTTTAACATTTAGAACTCGAACACCAGAAACTTTTACAAACCAGCAGATCTAACACCATAGCAGCCAATGATTGAAACAGCAGCAACCCTTTTTAAACCTTAAAGAACCTTCAACGAACAAACGTGTTGCCTTTTCTTCTGCCCATAAACCAAACACAGTGTCTGATTTATATAATTAGGGATTTGTGAATAAAACCCTAATATTCACCAAAAATCGTTTTGTACCAAAGGAACTATAAACACTACACTGAAAACCTTGTATAAACCTTAGATATCAAGAGCAACCCGCTCTGATACCACTTGATAAGATCGTTTAGCCCATCTAGGATTAGTTTTATAGATAACTTATATACGCAGCGGAATAATAAAGAACAATAAGTTATCAAACAAAGTTTTACTACTAAACATTCATGCCTCCATTAATTTAATCATAATAAATGGTTACAAACTGTAACAAGGATCCACAATCCTTGAGGCTACACTAACTATCTAATAAACTAACTACTACTACTAAACATGACACACACACTTTTGCTAGACTCTCATTGAGAAGTCTGCATTTCTAACTATTCTGGATGATGTAAACAGAGCTATGACCTTTATAAGTCGGCTTTACAAGAAAACCTAGCTTACATAGGAAGCTAACTTAATTTTATCACATTAAGTCTTTGTTGTTTCATCTTTCTTCATTTGTGCATATGTAGTTTTATAATCATCAAATCTAAGATCCCAACAAAGGTGAATCCTTAGGATACCAAAGGCCCAAAGTAGGGTGACCCTTAAGATATCTAAAGATTATCTTTACTGCATGCATATGAGAAGCTTTTGGTTGAACTTGAAATCTTGAGCATGCACACACAGCAAACATAATGTCTGGCCTGGAAGATGTTAAGTACATCAATGATCCAATCATGGACCTATATAAGTGAACATCAACATCTGTTCCATCTGCATCTTTTGATAAAGGCTTGTGTGTCTCCATTGGAGTGCTTGTTGTCTTCACACTAGATAAGCCAAACTTCTTCAAGATGTCAAACACATATTTGTCCTGACTGAGAAATATGTCATCTTTTCTCTGCTCAAGTTGCAACCCTAGAAAGAAAGTGAGTTCCCCCATGGAGCTCATCTAAAATCTTTTATGCATAAGTTGCTCAAACTCAGTACTCAAAGACTTATTTGTTAATCCAAAAATGATGTCATCTACATACATTTGAACAAGTAGAATGTCATTTTTGATCTTCTTTATGAACAAAGTCTTATCAATTATCCCTCTTCTGAATCCATTTTCCAACAAGTAGGTTGATAAAGTCTCATACCAGGCTCTAGGAGCTTAATGAAGACCATATAATGCTTTCTCTACTTTGTACACTCTATTTGGAAATTCTGGATCCACAAAGCCTGGAGGTTGGCTAACATATACCTCCTCTTCTATAGTGCCATATAAGAATGCACTCTTCACATCCATCTGGTACACAGTGAAGTCCATATATGATGCATAGGCCAAAAATAACCTGATGCTTCAATCCTAGCAACAGGAGCAAAAACCTTATCATAATCTACACCTTCTTCTTGTCTATAACCCTGTGCAACCGGTCTGGCTTTATTCCTTACCACAATTCCTCTTTGATCTTTCTTGTTTCTGAAGACCCATTTAGTACCAATTGCCTTCTTTCCATGAGGTAAATCTACCAGTGTCCAAACGTTCAGTAGCTTGAACTAGAGAAGCTCTACCTCTATAGCTTCTACCCAACTTTTATCATTCAAAGCCTGAGTTACCTTCTTTGGTTCCAACTGAGAGAGAAAACAAGCAAAGAAACAATTTTGGAAATCTTTATGATTTATTCTTTGCTGCTTGTTTATGAAAGTTATCAATCCTGCTTCATTCTGCTTGTGTATTTGATGTGTAGTTATAGTGTGTGTGTGTGTGTATATATATATATATATATATATATATTATTTTTTATATATATATAAGATATGAAAATTCCAAAGTTACCCTTTAGGAAAAAGGTAGCAAGAAAAATCACACAAAAATATAATACGTATATTTACCGGTAAGTGATTACCGGGTCGTTTTTCCTCGAAGAATTATGAAATTGAGACCACGTTTGTAATTTGGATAACGATTTGAATGGTTTCGAATATTTTGATTTGATTATCTATTTCTACAGCTAAAAACACATAAAGCATATAAAGAAATTTAACAACTAAGCAATTAAGCACAAAACGATTAACGGGAATTAAGCAAAACGCGACAATTAAGCAACTACACTAAAATTTAAGCCTACGGACGTAAATTTAAATTCTAAACCTAAATTAAGATAAAAGAAAATTTTAGAAAAAAGAAAATTATTTTTTTGATTATTTTTGTATTTTTTTATGGTTTTTTAAAGTTTTTAATAAAGAAAAATGATTAAAAATAGTAAACTTTACTTTAAAAATATGGAAAAATTACAGAAAGTGTAAAAAAGTATGTTGGATTCTATAAAAATGCTAGCTAATAATAAGCTGAAACAAAAAGCCCTAATAAGCTAGGAAAAAGCTACGGCTTATTTATAAAAAGGAAAACTAAAAAGGGCTTAAAAGGAATTTATTTTGAATCTTGTTTGAAAAAGACCCAAGGGCGCTGGTGGTTAGTGTGTGTGCATGTGAGGCGTATGTGTGTGAGGCAAGAGGACACAGGTTCGAATCATGCCTCTTGTTTTGTTATTTTTTTTATTTTTCAAAATTTTCAAAAGCAAAGTTATAAATCAGCTAGAAAGGAAACAAACTTTTGGTAAAAAAGCAAACTTTTTTGTAAACTGGAAAATAAGCTGAAAATGGCTTAAAATGAAAATAGATTACACTAACTCTTTTTGGCTTTTTATTCAAAACTTAATAGGCTAGAAAACTAAGATAAGCTAGAAACAAAATCAAATAAGCTACTAAGAACTAACTTCTAACCTAATAAGCTAGTTTAAACAGGAAATAAGCAAAAGAAAAGGCCACAAGCTGAAATAAGCAAATTAAGCTTTTTATACTAAATTGTAAACCAAACAGCCCTTAAGGGCAACTTTGAGCTTAATTTTAACTAAGCTAGAAGTAACTTGAGGCAAAGTGGCTTGTACCAACTTAAAACTTGAGCTTTAAGCTTTCTAAAACTACTTTTGAAAAGTAATTTGGAATTCAAATCCTTAATGAAAAAGCTGTTTGAAAACTGCTAAAATACTCAGCATGTGCTGAGTGAATTTTTTGGTTTTTAAAAAACAAACTGCTGATTTGCAGCTTAAAAACAGATAAGCAAATGGACTTTTTAAAACAAATCAAGCTCAAACGGATTTAAAGTAGCCTATAATCTTACTTGTACTATTAAAAATCAAGACTAAGATCGTTATTACCCTCTGATTTTTAAGATTGAAAAGGGCAGTTTGTCTATTTTTGTTGCTGATGCAATTGACATCAATAAGAACCAAAACTTAAAATCCTACAAGTGCAGGCTAAGATACTTACTTCTATACTAATTTAACACCAAATTAAGATCAAATGAGGAAATGTAAACAACTAGAAACTAATTGAGCTGAAATGCATATCTAATGGAAATGATGCTAATAGATTCAAGCTATTACTTACTAAGCTGATTTAAAACTTATTAATATTCAATAAAACCTTAAAACCAGTTCTTAAATCTAAGTTTGAGATGATGAAAATTGACTTAAAGGGAGGTAGACCAACTACCAGTCTTAACTTTATAGTTATAACTCGGTCTTGGATACAAACACCCCTTAGGAATTTTGGTCTCCATATTATGCTTGAAAAAAAACTAATTAGATAAGGCTTATCATCTTTAGATCAGATAACAACAAGCTTATAACACACTATTTATAGATTAAGAAACAATTAAGCAAGATCTAAAATCTATATGCTATGCTGACTATTTTTGGATTTTTATGACAGTTTTATGAAAATAAACTTGCAAACTAAATTCTAAGCTATCAAGTAACTATATCAGACATAAAACAAACATAATAAGCAGGATTAAGCAAATTTAAACTATAATAAGCTAGCAATAAGCAGATATAAGCTAACAATAAACCGAACAGCTAGAAAATTAAATGACAGCAAGGTAAAATAAGAAAATATAAAAAGAAGTGTACCTCACACCTCAGCTAAACAGAGGTGTTTGCTCTTATTGGAGCTTACATCAAAAGCTTAAGCTTATCACCAAATCCTAGTCTAATCCTAATGCTTGACCATCAAGCACTAAAACCTACTTGAAAACTCTTAGCAGCCATCCAATTCCTTTGAGTTTTCAAGTATATGAGAGCTTTTAGTAGCTTTATAAGTAACTTGAGCTTATAAAAAAGTAACAATAGCTTATTCAAACATTTTGGCAAAATAAGTGAAAAACATAATTGATAAAATAGCTTAAATGAAAAACAACTTTTATTGATAACTGAAATGAGTACAAACTGTTGAAATGGAAATTACATTTAACTCAAAGCTGAAAAAGGAAAATTACAAAATTAAAAGCTACATAAAAAGCTACTAAAAACTACTTAAGCAAAAGATGATCTAGTGAGTGAGGCAGCCTTCTATTTATAGGAGCTGAGAGAAGGTTCTGGGTCTTCATATGCTCATTGGTAGCTTTTGATCTCGTCCCTTGAATTCTTCCAATCATTGGATGCTTAATCTTGGCCGTTAGATCAAATTGGGTCACACGGATTGCCAAGCTGGCAATCCAATGATTGGGTGATGATTGTGTTTCTTTTACACAAATTTCAGTGTTAAATTCCATCAAGAGGTGTGTTTGTTTTGAATCTCGCGTGCCACTCTTGTTTAAGTCTTGACCAATCATAGCACTTGGTGATGTTTTGCCTTTGCTGAGTCATTGCTTGGTACTAAGCATCTTTTGGTCAAGTTAATTGCATTTTATCCGAGTAATTTTAAAGATGGTAAATTAGGGAAGACGGTGAAATAGTAACAAACGGGTTTTGGCGCCCTTTTCTTCTCTTTTGTACTTTATAACGTTTTTGACCGGGGGTAAAGGGGATGGGTTGACTTGGGCTCGGGAGGTATTTTGGGCTCGGTTAGAAGTGGGTTAGGGTTAAAAGGTTGTATGATTTTAGGAGATAACGACCGTTAGTCCTTTATTAACATAGGACTAATGGTGTTAGTGATTTAGGGTTTTTGGTGAAATTTGATTAAACATTAAGGGTTATTTGGGATTTTGAGGGTTTTGTCTTTTTGTGCTTTGACCAAGGGTTGACCAAGGTTGACCTTTGCTAGAAACTCCCGGCTCTTGTGTACTCTTTCCTTTCCCGTGTCTGTGTTTGCCTGGTTTTGACCATTTTCTTGTGATTTTTGCAATATCCGTACCTACATATCACAAATGACAAAACAAGCAATATACAAGCATAATTTGCACAATTTGTTCATTTTAGGGCCATTTTTTGGTATAAAAAGGATATGTGATTTCTCACATATCAGTATTCTTCTTGTCTGAACAGCAGAGTCCACCTCTCTAATGATTTGTGCTTTAGGATGGTCCTTATGAATTATGGTTATGGGAATAGGATTGACACTTATGGTTGTTTCCAAGTTATTGATATCAGCCTCTACACCCACATCTTCTCATTATATGGCATTTTCACAAAGATACCAGTGTGATGTGTGATGATTTGCACGCGCTCTCCTACAAAATCAGGTATGAGAGGCCTCAATAGAGATCCTATCTAGCATTAGAAGGAGTAGCAGCATTAACAGAGTCAAAGACCCTCCTCGCTCGCCGCCATTTGTGAGAGTGTGTGTGTGTGTCTTGTTTAAACAAAACTTCATACTCAGTCGCACTTTGTTCTCTTGTTCTTTTTGCATCCTTCAGTAGTGAACGATGCTCTCTACTCAGTACTAAGACTCAGATATATGTAGTAGTAATGTTAGTAATTTAGAGAGGTTTCCTCCCCTTAGGACCATTCATCGCGCACATCCTTTCCTTTTGTGGATCCTTCCACACATTCTTCTTTCGCTATCTTTAGGTGAGGGTCATCTTCTCAAGACTTGATCGGAAATTGGAACCTTGTATGCAGCAATGAGAGATACCAGATGTACTCATAGATCAGGCAACTTTCTCACGCGCGCGCGGTTCACCTGCATTAGAATTAGGTCTCCTAAAAACCTGCTTCCCATTAGTTCTATCGCCTGCACTGACTGTTAATAATTCATGTATTTGTTAGAGGATCATTATCAAACACGAAAGCATTTTGGTCCCCTCTCTCCTACACCTCCGCCACATTAGGTTAATTTATTCACGAAATTCTTACATGCCGCGTCTTCCTCTACTTCACCCCACTCCTCTCGCTCCTCCTACTATTAAATACTCTAAAATCCTTGCTATTTACTTAGAGTAAACCAATAGATGTCCTCACTCTGCTCGCACTTTCACCCTCTACCCTCTCCTATCGCGCCCCTAGCGTGACTCGACGTAGATAATAAGAATAGTAACTGGAGTGCATCGGTCTCATAAAACTTTATATAGGTTGTAGGATATTGGATATCATAAACACAAGTATAAGATGATGGGGTTGGTGGTTTATAGAGAGAGAAAGTGAGAGAGGAGTTCTAGTGGGAAAAAACCCATATTTGTGTGTATTGATAAATGTACAACCAAACCATTCTATGCTGGAAACGGGGGTAATACATCCAAGAGTTTTTGTGTCCTCACACGGTTGGGCTATGGAGTGGGCTAACATGTGGGTAAAGACCTGGCCCAACACCATAAGTTATACGGTAATTACACAATAACGCTCGCGCTCTCGCGCGCACGAGCTAAACCTATGCTAGATCATTACATGGGGTGACGTGTCTTTTACATGGTTTTCTAATATTAACATCCTCCCACTACGGGGATGGTCACCCAAGAATAAAATCACCAAATGGAACGCTGGTTGGTTGAGTTTACACTTAAATATATATTATAATAATATATTAATGTGTGTAAAATATATATTAGTGTAAAAATCAACACAATCAGTAAAACCGAGAAGTAGTATAGAGCTTTTCCGGGTCGTTTATCCCCAACGAGGCTGGAATGGTAAATCGATACGATCGAAGATGATTGAGTTTGAAGGAAGGAATGGTTTGGGAGTAAAAAAAATTGAAAAAAGTCAATGATGTGTTTGAAGAGACTAAACGTTTAAGAAAATCACTAGTGTAAATTATGAAATCAACTAGAGATACTGAGAGCCCACCGAATCCGAACAAAAGGGGGAAAACCTAAACGCTTTAAACTCTCGCTCACGCTACGGAAGAAAATTTTCACTTCTAAACTACTCTATGGCCAAATAACGAAGAATGAAAGACTAGACCGAAAACGGGTATTTTGGTCATGTCCCCCACTTAAAACCCTCTTAATTTCCAAAATGCCAGAACTGCCCTCTGACGCGCCTCTGCCAGATGCATTATTCCTCTTTGAACCAATTACTGCGTGCCACGTACCCCTTCTAGAACATTTTACATAATATCCAGCTGCCAATCATTGGCTCGGGATTGCCATACCTCGTACATGCCACACCAATGATTGGCTCGTCTTCCCAAACCTCGTACTGAGCCTCCTGCATCCAATCATTGGCAGCCTTGGATCCCGTTCCTAGTACTAAACCTCATCAGACTGCCACCTGCATAATCAGTTGTTAGAACTGTCACGTGGCAGGTTGTCATTGGACAGCCGCCGCCACATGGCTAAAGTGGGTTGCACTTGCCACGTCATCATCCATGTCAGCAAGTGGGACCCACTTGCTGACATAGCAGTCAACGGTAAATGTTGACCGTTAACCGATCAATGGGTCAACGTTGACTGGGTCAGGTCTGGATACGGGTCGAGTCTTGATACGGGTCGGGTCACCACATGGCACCACCTGAATGGGCCACGTGGCATGTGGTAATAATACCCCAACTATGGCCGAGCAGGACTCGAACCCATGACCTCTCGGTCACAAGTTCTAGTACAACCGCAAGAACCAACTATGCTAAAGCATAGTTATGTATTTACTATGTAAATAAAATGATTTTAACCCCTTTTTAAGGCCTGGCAGTTTTAGTGATAGTTCAAATAAGAACTGAACCGGTCCATTTAATGTTATTTGGACCGGTTCAAAAGGCAAGGAAGGTACTGATAGATTCGTAATTTTGTGCTCTTTCCAATGGAGTGCTGGGGGAATTTTTATGACTTTGTTTGAATCTCGATAAACGTGAAAACATCATCAAAACTTACTTGAAAATCATCATTTTTGCTTTGTTTTCAATCCTTTGTACCTTCTCATATTTTATGGTTATTAGTCCGTTTTATAGTGTTTTTCGGGGCTAAAACGATGTGTGTTTAAGCACACATCACTCATGAACTGCTGCCAATGGAATAGCCACATCAGCGCCTTCAACACTCTTCTCATTACACAATGCACAAAGCTTAACAGTCTTCTTGGGGATATTATCCTTAAAAATGGAAGTAAATGAAACCGACTTTATGCCTTTTTCGTCCTTCCCAATCAGCTTCCCGTCAACATTCATAATCTTAGATGCTAAATTACTAAACAATGAGCCTTCCTTCTCTATTACTCTCAAACCCACAAGAAAAATATAATGATTCAGAATAAGAGACCATCGATTAGAGCGAAAAGAATAAAGATCGAAACCCTAAACATTTTGGGGTTTCACATAATCCACAGCAGCGCTAATCGTCTTCCATAATCAATGTAGGTATAATAGGTATCAATTAATGAGCCGACATAAAATACAAAGCAATAGTAGCGAAACCCTACAATTAAAGAAACCAAACCCTAAACCCTAATTAATTGTCAACCAAATAAAAAAACCTGTTAGGGCAACGCAATTAGATTTTATTCTACACTAACAAGATCTGTGGAAACTAGAAGGGGGTTGAATAGTTTACCGCTTTTTAAAATTATTTATCGTTTATGTATAAAATCTTAGATTCGATTTTATGTGGTCTCGATATACATACAATATGAGCAATCAAGATAAGTAAATAAATAATAATGACAACACAATATTAATTTATGAGATAAAAGAGAATAGTTAGAAAGATCAAACCACAACATAAGGATTTATAGTGGTTCGGTAACGAAGCTCTTCTTCGCCCTACTCTACTCCTCGAGTATCCAACTCGAGAGTTCTCTTCACTATGTCAACAAGATCCCTTTAGGCGGAGAAAACCGTACACAAGTAGCTTACACCAATTTTCGACACTAAGCCAAATGTCGAGTTCTAATCTTAACTTGAACCAATCTACCACACACTTGTATTTTAAGGCCTAAAATACTAACCACTCTTCACAAGTATTTACTTCCCTAGATACTTACACGGTCTACTCGATCCAACTATTACACAAAAATGTAGGAGATGAATAATTACAACATATACAATAATCAAGTTAAACTACAATACTTCGTATCTTGTTAATCACGAGTATTCTTCTCTTGCACTTTGAGAGGTAAGCTTGAATCACTTGGAAACAAATGCTTATGATTGAATGATCAAAGGTTTTTAGAAGATGTAGAAAATGTATAAACTGATTTGGGACAGAAAGAAAATGTGTGCAAGAGGTGAAAACATATGTGAAAAGTCCACTATTTATAGGCAAAGCTGGAAGCCAAAAAACATAACCGACCCCCTTAATTCCTTTCCGCCCCCCTTATCAATCAGGAGGCTACCCATATCTATCAGGGGGGCGCCCCCTGTAGGACGCTCCCTTTTTTGTCTTTTCTTGGGGAGGTATTTTCTGGGGGCATTTCTAGCCGTTTCTAGGGGAAATTTGAATTCAAATATCTATTTTGGATTAAATCTTTTCTTAAAACAGAAAAATATTTTGTCTAAACTTTATAAAAAAGATTGTAACATTTTATAAAAATGGAAGGTTTGAGAAAGAATAAATACATTTGATCATTAAATAAATTAAGCATTTATTTATTCATACTTTAAGTGATTAGTTGTCGATTGAAAATTTACGACCAATAACTTGTTTACGTTTAATGTTATATTTAACGTTTTTACATTTTGTAATTATCAAAACGTCGAGAGGTCGAAAAATATAAATAACGTTTTTAGACATTATTTGTATTAACAGTTCCCATCGGGGAGCTCAGTGGTGTTTCGATAGCCCTCGTGGCCAGGTTTAGAGTAATCTCCAAGAGTGCAAATAGGATTTTTGTTTTCCATGGAGGTCAACGAAAAGATTTACAAAACAAATAACACAAAGAAAAGATAGACTAAAGAAAGCTAATTGACAAAAATTAAAATCACATTTGATAGAAATCAAGCGAGTAGACCTATGACAGATAGAGTCTGATCCTATACTATTCCCCACGCAGCAGAGCCAAAAACTTGATGCGGTTGTTGTAAATGCACTAGTTTTACAACTCCCTAGGCAGAACACCTAACCGTTGTACTGTAGTAAGGTAAGACTCGGGGGTTGTTATCGTTCTCCAGGGGAATAGCTTCAGAAGGGTCGAACTAAACCTAACTAAGATCTAAGAGGTTGAAAGAAGATTATTTTTGTATTTTTATATGTTTATGAAAGCAGGTAAAATTCAGGTTTTAGAGGTAGGTTTTGATTTAAACTAATTAAACTAAACTAATTTTAGTGAAAAATGTTAATACAGATAAACCGTAAAAACGTTTATTTATATTTTACGATCTTTCTTTGTTTTGTTTAATAACAAAACATAAACTTATCAAAACAATAAAAGTCATAAGTTCTAAACCAATAGTTTTCTAACCCCTCTTCTCTTATAAACAAACTCTTCACTTAAATATATTCTTAGAATAAAAATGTATACCTTTTACATTTTAACCACTTTATTAGAGAATACTTACAAAAACCTTTAAATATTTTAAAACTAATAGAAGACCTCTTTCTTAACAAATTTGAAAACAATCTAGCAAGATTACTTATGATCTTCTAAGATTTTGTAATTTAAAATTCGAATTTGGTTACTGTAGGCCGGTGCTATTGATTTTGGCTGCCGGTTCCATTCGCTAATGGCACCGGCAGAACCGGGCTACAGTAACCTTTATGCCTATAAATACCAACTCATTTCTCTTGGTTTAGGCACTCATTTATATAACTTCTCTCTCTAAATATTCAGATAATCACTAATCTTCTATCATGATTCTTTCATTTTAAGTTTTGTAGATTTCTTAATAAAAGAAGTTCTACCAAGTATGCCCTTTAAGGATCAAGTTCTACAACTCTCTTAGAGCAAGGGTATCCCATCACTTATGGATCAAGCTACTGATCTCAAGATATTATTTCACATTCATTGTAATCAAATAGATGAAAGTCATATGACTAAGTGTTGCTTATAAGAGTTTGGTGTACGTTGTAAATGGTGTTGGTGTTTGGCACCTAGTAGAGGGGAAACACTTCGACATATTATGTTCTATATTGTTGGGACATGATATCTATCTTTGTATCATAATAGGGTATAAGCTTGTGTGGGGACATGTTTCTTCTGTATAGAACCTGGTGTTTAGCCTAGCACTAGATAAAAGGGTAAGCGATGTTGTAAGGCTTCTTCGTTGGTCAAAAGGAGTATTGGTGAATAGTGTATTCGAACTCTCAAGTAGGTGACTCAAGGAGTGGAGTAAGACAAGGTAGGTGACCTTGTAGCCGAACCACTATAAATACCGTGTCACATATCCTTTTACTTATCATATCCTATCATGTGTTTAGTACTTATGTTTATTCGTTCACTTTAAGATCTAAAATGAGAAAATGAAAATTAAAATGAGATTTTAATTAGAAAACTATTTGTTAAGATTTAGAGCTTCTACACTTAGTACTGCGAATAGTTAGTTACTACTGCTAGTACATTGTTAGTACTGCCAGTTATAGTTAGTACTCTTAGTTGTATATTTAGTATTGTTAGTCATATATAGTTAGTACTGCTTATGTGATATGCATGAGTTATATTAGGAATAGATATGCATGATCACTTAATGCATTTTGTAAACCCATTAGGGTTTCCTTGGTGTATAAAAGGAACCCTTACGGCATAGTTAGAAATATGAATCCAAGATAGAAAACTGATAATTATTAGGCAAAACATACAGTTGTTTTATGAATCATTCAATATATTGAAAGTTTTGTAAAAGTTCTTGTGTTACTGTTACAATGTTTCTTCTGGTGTATAAAGATTAGTTTCTGCATAATCTTTATATATTACTCAGGGTTTCTATCATAGTTGTTTCAGATGTATCTAAGACAACTTAAGCTTTAACAAGCTAATCTAAGATCTGTCAAAAAGGGATCAACAAGTGGTATCAGAGCGGGTTGCTCTTTTTATCTAGGATTGTTTAAGGTTTTATTTGTGTTTAGTTTCTGGTTTTTGATGAAAATATAGATTCGGTAAAATTAGGGTTTCCCAACAAACCCTAATTCTATAAAAACAGAAACTGTGATATTGGATTATTGAAGGTATACTTTTGAATGGGCTGCTGTTGTTCGATCTTTGGTAATTACATGATTTGATCTTTGGTTTGTTGTTCCAATATAGACGATGTCATAGGAGCGGGGGAAGCACGTCCTAATATAAGGTTTGATCTTGATTGTTCTTAAACCCTAATTTAATTTCAAGAGAGTGTGCTGATACTGCCAATAGTTTATTCTTCATATTGCTCTTGACGAATAGCCTTACTGATCATTAATAGAAGGCTTAACTGATGATATTGATTTGTGTGTAAAGGCAACAATAGTTAGGGTTTTGAATGTGGTTAATATTGCTGTATGTTGGTAAGGGTTTGAGGATTCATTTTGGTTGCTATGTGATGAAACCCTAATGATAGGTTGATATAACATATCGTGTTTGTATGTTAGCGGCATGTTCTTCATTAAACGATTCAACAAGATTTGTCACAGCAGGTATTCTTGATAAGCAGTTACTACTGCTTAAAGCAGTTTATACTGCTAGGGAAATTATTTTGAGTACAGCAGGTATGACGATGTTGTGGATCTAGTTTTAATGGACGCTGAAGCATCAAGTGATGGGAAGTAATGATGGTGAGTTATTTTCAGATTTATTTGGACATGGATGTGTTTTATTTGGAAAGGATATTGATATGCGAATTGTATGGATCTGTTATGGCTTTAAAGCCATGATTTGTAGGGATTATATTCTAATTCTCTATTGTTTGTGATTTTATGGGCTGGTGTGTATCTTTAATAAAATGCTACGACTGACTTAGTACTGTCAGTTGTTGAGTTAATATTGTTCGCCCAAGGTTTGTACTGCCAGGATTAGTGACACATCAGCAATGACTCAGTAACAGATAAAGTGTCACTAATAGCATGGGAGGAAGGAGACATCAGCATTGTGACAGATTAGCAACAGTTCAGCAATAGATCAGTGACAAGTCAGTGACAGTTTAGTGACTGCTTTCTGATAGAAAAAGCTTTGCTAATTGGTTTTGATGTTAATATTGCTAGCGTTACTCAGTCTGTACAGCTGGGTTAAATGGTTAATGCTGCTAGCATTGTCCGATGTGGGGCAACAGAGACGTTTGGATCTCGAATAGAACTGTTTCTAACAATAGTTTATTATTATTGGATTTATAGCTATTATTTTGGGATTATTTGAAGATGTGATTACGAAGACAGTTGATTATCACTTATTTGATGTTGTAGTTAAGTTTCACGGACGCGTGTTCTTATCATATCTTAAAGTCGTGTTTATAGCAGGACATTGACTTTAAAGATAACTTGTTCGTGCTTACAATGGTGTGACGAAGACTTGTCAAAATCTAGCAAAGGTGTGTGATTTTTCTTATGGTGCTCAATGCTCACATTTGCTATCGCTTAGTATGTGTCTCATAGAATATGAGGTTTTTGTCAAGAGGTTGCGGTCTAATTATATTTCACAGATTTATTTATAAGTTCAACGTCACGTGGATAGTACAAGACATAAGACACAAGTTTGGGAGATTCTACTTCTTCACCAAATTCGTTATACTTAGTTTTCTTCATCAGTAATTACTACATAGAGCCTACAGAGTTCGAGATTCAAGAGATGGTAAACATATTGGTTTCAGGGGAAGCTTATTGATTAAATGTTTAACCATCTACATGCACCACTTGAGGGGAAGTGTTTTCAAGTTGCATATCTTCAAAAGACCCCTATTGGATGATTACAAAAAGGGGAAGAAGACTACAAGTTTATTGATTTGCAGCTTATTATGTGTGGTGGCATGATCATAAGTTAAGGGGAAGCTATCTACAAAGGAAGATTTTGTTTCATTCAGGGAGATGATTACATCTCAACTTCAGGGGAAGCTTTGGCTTTATGATGAAGTTCGTACACGACTTTGTTTGTTTTGTCATCATCAAATAGGGGAAGATTGTTGGGACTTAATGTTGAAAAAAAATATTAAGTTAGCTTCCTATGTAAGCTAGGTTTCTTGTAAACCCTCTATATAAAGTATTAGAGGCAACTGTTCAATATATCCATCATAGTTAGATCTCTCCAATGAGAGTCTAGACACACCAAAGAAGTGTGGTGTGTATTATTTTTTAGTTTTATTAGTTTGGTTTATTAGATTGTTAGTGTAACCTCAAGATTTTGTGGATCCTTGTTACAGTTTGTAACCATTTATTCTGATTAAATTAATGAGGCCTTGAATGTTTTAGTAGTAAAACCTTGTTTAAAACAACATTACTGTATTTTATAATTTCTGTTGTGCTTATTAATGTTGTTTGTAAAATAATCCTAGATGGGCATAACGATATCCCCACTATTCAACCCCCCCCCCCCACCCTTTTAGTTTTACATAATTGGTATCAGAGCAGATTTACCGAAGATTGTTTTCAATAAACTGTATATTCAAAAATCTTCAAATATTCAATCGAATATTTTAAAAAAAACTAAAATCATAATGCATATACACATTTCATTCATATATGCTTGGGTAGGAAAAATATGTAAAGAAAGGAGAGCTGTTTCGGGCTGGCCCAACAAGCCAGTTCCGCCGGTGCCATCATCAACAACAGCACCGGCTGAGGAACCCAACAGAACCACTGACTGACACTATTTGGTTTGGCTTCTTCCTATTATTGGGCTCACCTATCTTTTAATAAAATAAAAAAATTGGACTTAATTTTTTTTTTCAAAACTTGTAAAATTCCGTATTTAGACGTAACCAAAACCTAAAACCAGATAACCTAATGGAATCTTCAAAAAAGACAAGAGTTCAAATAAATTTTTTTTATAATATCTTTATTAAAATCAGTTATTAACATATGATACTCTCCTCTTAGTGAACAAAATAAATAGAATAAATAAAGGAAATTTTTTTTAGGTATAAATATGTTAAAAACCGTAAAAAGATTCCTTGATAATCATTGTCCTCGTACTTTTAATAAGGAACACTACCTCTTCCTTTCTACTCTCGCTATATGACATTGTACATAAATAATTCATATATACCTGTTAAATAATTAAAATATTCCGTCACAACAAACCATTTCCCGAGTACAACCAATCTCATTTTTCGAATCCATGCCTTATCTACAAATGGAATAATCTTGGCCAAAATTTTGGGTGTTTAAAATCCATTCAAAATTCAAAACTCCCCTTCACACCTCACCCATAACCCACTTCGCATCTACCCTATATAAAATCACACATCTCTCTCCTTCTTCATTAAATCCATCTATTCAAAAAATTCAAACAGCCAAACCTCTTCTCATTTCCCTCTCTCAAAGCTATAAACTGGTAGCCCTCATAGAACAATTGGGAAATTCTAAGCCCCATCTTGATCACCATTATCATCTCCACGTAATGCTCATAAATCATAGATCAAGTTTACACATGGAGAGTGTTCTTTATTTCTAGATTTTTTATGTAACTATTGTATTTCCTATTCTATGTATCGCATTATGAGGTTTGAACTCAATGTATACGTGATTATTTCATTATTATTTTTGTTACATTTAACTTATTGCATTTATGTTTTTATAGAAAACAAAAAAAATAATAAGGAGGTCAAATTACACGCGCAACAAAAAAATCTAATAATAATAATAACACAATACCAAACATATATATATAATATATATTACTATATATATATATATAAATAATATATATATATAATATATATATATATTTTTTATCTCTTTAAAACAAGCCCCTGGCCGGTGCCACTATAAAACCAAGCCGGCTCTGTTCTCTGAATAGCACCGACAGAACCGGGGAACTGACAAAACTAAACGTCTTCTTCTCATTTTCTCACTGTTTGAAACTCACACCCCCCAAGAAATCACCATTGACGAATCTTGCAAAGTTTCACCCTTTTTCATATCTCTAAACTCCAAATTGTAAGTTTTAATTCATACATATTTTCTATAATCAACTCTTAATTTATAGTTACTTACAAAAATTAAATTTTAGAAATTAAAATTCCTTAGACCAAATCACCCTAAATTTTTATCACAAAGTAATTAGTCTTAAGTAATCTAAGTTAGCAAATTGCATCTTGATCCTAGTTAAGGAATACAACCATGCACATTCTTTTATAAAATCAAAATTACATTTTAAAAAAAAGGGTGATGATAAAAGGAATGTCATTGTTAATTACCGTAAAAACTAAGATAAAACTAATCATTTCCGAAAAACTTTAGGCATTTGGAAGTAATCATGTCTTTTCTTACTTTCTCTAATTTTAGGAGCATCATGCCAAAATCAACCGACATTGATCATCATGACATCGCCTACTACATCCCTATGTATCATCGTACCGGAGGCTTTATCGGCGAAGAAAGGGAGGTTTACAAGTCTCTCGTAAATCGACTCTTTCACGAACGATGGGTCGTCCTTCCTAACTTCCTCGGGGAGGAACCAAATCTTCGCAACATCTTTGCGGCAATTGGTTTTGATTGTCTTCTCGACATTGATGAAAAAATTTGCCCCGTATTCGTTCTACAATTTTACAAAAGTGTTCGCTTTATTCGAAACCTCAATGGAACTCTCTAAATTGCTTTTGTCATCGACAATGTCGAAACCACTCTCACTCTCGAAAACTTTGCTCAAGTTCTCAAAATTCCTTGTGAAGGTGTGTGTGTGTGTACACTTCTGAATGGCCTATCTCATCCCTCTCAAGATATTGTGATCCTCAACCCAACCTCTATCCTCCTCCTTACGAAGATCCAACCTTGATTCGTGACGCCTTATTCCACACAAGAACAGAACCCAAGTACCAAAAAATCAAAGGAGATGACGCTGTCCTCGACCCTTTTCAAATGATCAACACCGAATTAAGAGATGAATTCAATAGGTAGAACACCATCATTAGTGAAAATGCCATAAGCCTCACCTATCACAAAGATCACCTCAATGCATCCTTGTGCTACATGCTCTATTGTCTCACCATTGGCAAACACTTCAATCTTGCTTACTATATTGCTCATAGAATGATAAGTGTGACACAAAGTAGCAAAATGACTCTCCTTTATGCCATGCTTCTCACTAGGCTTTTTAAGTATGTCCAGTCCAAACAACCTTACCCTTTGTCCAATGACTTTCAACTTGTGGACCATGTCATGATCCCTCTCTCCAATAAAAGAGTCTTCCGATTCAAATCCAAGGGCAAAAGGCCTCGTCTACCAACTCCTACCCCCTCCACTTTCGCCTCATCCGACTCACCTCCTCCAAACCAAGGAGTGAAAAATGATCTCGTGGGTAACTACACTCTCGATCCCATTAACTACATTAACCAACTTCCGCCCATTGAAGGAGAAGAATCCCTGGAATTCAAACAAACTAAGGGCTTGTTCAAGTGCATCTTCCACTACCTTTGCAACAAGAAGTAGAGTTTGGTACTCGGGAAAACATCATGGTGTGTCATTTAAACAATTTATAGGTATGTTTAAAACTATTTGAATTATGTGTGGTATGCTAGTTAACTCGGATATTGTGTTGTGTGACTTTTTATCCCTCTCTAATTGTATGGAGGGGTGTTTGGTTCTATCAAAACATTATGTTCTATGCATTTCTTCTCCCTCTATAATATTTGAACTTATCTAGAATAAGTAAAATACAGGTTATACCCTCTCCTAACATTAGCTTGTGACATCTAGGAACTATTTTGATGAAAATTCTCCTTTTGACAAATCTTTTAAGGAGTGTTTGGCATGAGCACGTTTTGTAGAAATTTGGACATTATTAGAACCTTTTGAGTAATAAAGCCTCCTGTAGACTAAAATCCACTAATCTCCTACCAACGCATTAGACTTCTAAGAAATTTTTGAGAAAAATCGAATTCTAATGTTTGTGCCCTGCACTAGCCGGTGCTGTTTGCAGCAAGGCGGTTCCATAGACTCAACGGCACCAGCCAGCTGGTTCTACAGAAGCAGGTTTCTCGTTTTTGAGGACACCACTTTTTAAACCAAGCCCCTAAATATGCTTAATAGGAGTATCTCATTAATGCTAGGTAGTTGGCTTTGCCTTCTTTGCACTCTAATGATTATGTTTAAGCCTTTTCTAGTGGTTTAAGCATTAATTACTTATGCATGTATCTTCACTATAAATTAGGACCTAATCTCCCATCATCTTCACACCTCAATACCTGCAAACATCTCTTCCTTATCACCCTTATACTTTTAAAAAATCGATGGCATCAAGTGCTTGTTCCTCAACTCAAAATCCTCCAAGAAAAGTAGCCAAAATTAACTACATTGACCTATCCTCCAATGAATCCTCACCCAAACATTTACAACTCAATCCCAACACTACCATTGATACCACTTTAGCACTCACCATGCCACCACCAACCTCAAACCAAACAACACCTATGGTTGAACCTTTTGCAACTCTATTGGCTCTTAGAGCCCTCACTTTCTCTACTCCTCCAAACACTCCCATAGAGCCTCATCCTTATCTCTCTTCTAAAAATGATACACCACCAAGAACCTCCAATCCATTCCCTTAATCTATCCTAAAAAACATACCTCAAACTCTCCCACAAACTAAACTATAAGAACCAATTTTATGACCCATCAACCTATCTAGTAATAGGACCAACGCTCAACCTGATCCATTCATAGAAAGGAAAAACATTCAACAATAGCTCAACAACCTTCAAACCTTTCACCAAAATATCCAAGAGGCTATCCAAAATGCACAAAATGTAGAAAATAGTCTCATACCTCCCACATCTATCACCCACATTCAAATGCCACCACCAATTTGTCCCATAACCACCTTATCCTAAACAACCCCATTTGACCCATCGTTTCCCCAACCAAGCATATTTGGACCTATAGACCAAACCCAATGGCTAGAACAACCCCCTAGGGGACAAGAACACACGTGTCCTCATTGCCAAATGACCGAGACCATCATCAACAATTTCCAAAGCAAAACTAGGTTCATGCTTCATCACATCTTAGAACGATTGAACCACCTCTCAAGCAAATTACCTTAAGATAATAACTAAGATCAAGTAGCCTTAGATAGTTTACCAATCATGTTTTTAGTTTTAGTTGACATGGGTCAATTTGTTTTACTTCATGATTTGTAATAGTCAAGGCTTTACGTTGTAGTAATTCTCGTTTGTCGCATCATGAATTCCTATTCAAAATATGATTAGTTTGATATGATCCCCTCTCGGATATCAAATTTTAGCAGGTTAAAATTTGAATAGAATTGCTTCCCGCCAAATAGTTGAGTGCTGCTGATTTTGCATAAGTCAGTCGGTGTTGTTCGACTATAAGCTGGATCCGTTCACTGAACAGCACCGGCAGAACCGGCCTTCCAGAATTATTTTACCATTTTTTTATCTCTTGCAATGATATCTTGTTCATTTTTATAAATGTTTGTCTTATAATTGCTTAACAAATCCATCTTAGGGAGCATTCGTCAAGGGGGAGCATTGAGATTGACCCGCTAATAAGTTAATTATTTACCATTTGCACCTATGGCTAACATGTTTTCTTGTAGCTACTCCGACTAGGAAAACTTGACAATCTATTCTAAGGGGAGCATTCGTCAAGGAGGAGCATACATCTTGTTTCTCTTAAAAGCATACCTATTTTTTATTCTTTGGTTTACCATCTTAAGTTAGTTTTTCTTAGACGCTCTTTTTGTTTCGACAAAAAGGGGGAGAAGGAAGTAAAAACTCCAATTTAGAACTTGTAAATTTTGTTGCTTTTTACTTCATAAGTTTATGTTTTGTCATCAACAAAAAGGGGGAGATTGTTAATACAGATAAACCGTAAAAACGTTTATTTATATTTTACGATCTTTCTTTGTTTTGATTAATAACAAAACATAAACTTATCAAAACAACAAAAGTCATAAGTTCTAAACCAATAGTTTTCTAACCCCGCTTCTCTCATAAACAAACCCTCCACTTAAATATATTCTTAGAATAAAAATACCTTTCACATTTTAACCACTTTATTAGAGAATACTTACAAAAACCTTTAAATATTTTAAAACTAATAAAAGACCTCTTTCTTACCAAATCTGAAAACAATCTAGCAAGATTACCTATGATCTTCTAAGATTTTGTAATTTAAAATTCGGATTTGGTTACTGTAGGCCGGTGCCATTGATTTTGGCTGCCGGTTCCATTCGCCAATGGCACCGGCAGAACCGGGCTACAGTAACCTTCATGCCTATAAATACCAACTCATTTCTCTTGGTTTAGGCATTCATTCACATAACTTCTCTCTCTAAATATTCAGCTAATCACTGATCTTCTATCATGATTCTTTCATTTTAGTGTTTTGTAGATTTCTTAATAAAAGAAGCTCTACCGAGTATGCCCTTTGAGGATCAAGTTCTACGACTCTCTTAGAGCAAGGGTATCCCATCACTCATGGATCAAGCTACTGATCTCAAGATATTATTTCACATTCATTGTAATCAAATAGATGAAAGTCATATGACTAAGTATTGCTTATAAGAGTTTGGTGTAAGTTGTAAATGGTGTTGGTGTTTGGCACCTAGTAGAGGGAAAACACATCGACATATTATGTTCCATATTGTTGGGACATGATATCTATCTCTGTATCATAATAGGGTGTAAGTTTGTGTGGGGACATGGTTCTTTTGTATAGAACCTGGTGTTTAGCTTAGCACCAGATAAAAGGGTAAGCGACGTTGTGAGGCTTCTTCGTCGGTCAAAAGGAGTATTGGTGAATAGTGTATTCGAACTCTCGAGTAGGTGACTCGAAGAGTGGAGTATGACAAGGTAGGTGACCTTGTAGCCGAACCACTATAAATACTGTGTCACATATCCTTTTACTTATCATATCATGTGTTTAGTACTTATGTTTATACGTTCGCTTTAAGATTTAAAATGAGAAAATGAAATTTAAAATGAGATTTTAATTGGAAAACTATTCAACCCCCCCTTCTAGTTTTCCATAATTGGTATCAGAGCTAGGTTACTAAAGTTTTTAAAATAAATTGTATTTTAAATCTTTAAAACGATTATGGATTCGAAAAACTACAAAGAAGGTCAATCTATGCAATGACCACCTCTATTCAAGGCAAATTGTTTTATATATTAGATAAACCGATTTGAAACTTATGTGAAATCTAAAGATATTGATCTTTGGTATATTATAGCTTATGGTAACTATAAACCTACCATCAAAGACAAAGATGATAAAGATATAGTTATTCCATATGAAAAATTTGATGAGAACCACAAGAAAATGATTTCAAAAAATGATGAAGCAAAAATGGTTTTATACAATGCTTTACCTAAAAAGAAATACGAAAGAATTTTCATGTGCGATACAGCTCAAAATATTTGGGATTCATTAATAACTACTCGTCAAGGTAACAAACAAGTTAAAGATAATAAAATAAATCTTTTTGTACAAAAATATGAAGAGTTCTCTATAACCGATGATGAAACTATAGATTGTGCCTTTTCTAGATTTAATACAATCATTACATCACTCAAAGCACTTGATGAATCTTTTTCAAGTCGTAATCATGTTAGGAAATTCTTAAGGACTCTCCCTTCCAAGTGGCATCCAAAGGTGACGGCGATTGAAGAATCCAAGGACTTGTCAAAACTATCTCTAGACGAACTAGTCGACAATCTCAAAGTCTATGAGGTAGTACTTGAGAAGGACTTGGAAAGTGCAAAGAACAAGAAATAAAAGTACAAATCTCTTGCCCTAAAAGCAATACAAGTCTTAAGTGATGAAGATGCATCTTCCTCGGATAGCAACGACGAAGAATATGCAATGGCCGTTAGAGATTTCAAAAAGTTCTTTAGAAGAAGAGGAAAATTTGTCCGACAACCCTACGATGACAAGAAGAATTTCCGAAAGGCCAAGGAAGACAAGAAAGAACACTGAAGGTGCTTCAAGTGTGGCGATCCAAACCACTTCATTAGTGATTTTCCAAAGAATTCTTTCAATGATCAAAAGGCGTTCGTGGTGGGTTGTTGGAGTGATAGCGAAGATGATAAAGAAGAAATTTGTCTCATGGCACACGAAAACGAGGTATTATCCGATACTCCCTACTATAGTAGCTCATCCTTAGATAATGAATCAAGACAACACGAGTATGATAAACTTTGAAAAAATTAGTCTTAGGATTATTAACAAAAACAAGCACCTAAATGCTAAAAACGAATTACTCAAAAGGAATGCTAATGAACTTAAAATCAAGCTAGAACTATTAGAGAAGAACAAAGATATAGATAACAACTGTGATGTTTGTACCAAGTTTGAAATTGAAATTAACTCTCTAAAACTAAAACTAGCTAGTTTCAAAAATAGTAGTTCATCCTTGCGAAAAATGGTCGAAATGTAAAAACCGTCAAAAGATAAATGTGGATTAGGATACACAGAGAATATAGCTTCCTCTAGCAATACTAAAATAAAAAACTTGGGTCCCCAAATTCAAAAAGTGCCTTCTGTAGAATCGGCATTGCCGGTTTCATTGACAACAGAACCGGCTTGTTCAGACGAACAGCACCGGGCATCTGTTGACAATGCAGAAAATGGGAAAATGCTTGAATCTAACATCATAAAGAAAAATGAATCTGTTCTAATAACCAAAAAGTCTATTTTAGGCACACCTAAGAATAGCAAACAACCACCGATCTTGAAACTTGGTCAAGGCTATGGAAAGAGTAGAATCCAAACGCCCCATAAAACGACCCATAGGAGACCTAGTACTTTGTACCCTAAGAGTGACTATCACCAAGTCGGTTGGAATTATGAAACTCAACAGGAACAATTATTTCGACCACCTATGTACAATCAATGGAGTCCTTATCCTCCATTCCCTTATATGGGTCAACTAAACGGTATGCATAACACTAACAGACCCATGAGATATTGGGGACCGAATGCTTGAGTTGTTCTATAAATATAGGTACGACAAAAAGTCAAACTTGAACCGGACGAATAGATCAAAGACAACGGTTATTCGAGACACATGACGGGTAACAAAGAACTCTTCTCAACATATAAAGCAATTGACGGAGGTAATGTGTTGTTTGGTAGTAATACTAAAAGCATGATCATCGATAAAGGTACGATTACTCATAACTCCCTCTCTATTCTTAAGAAGACTTAGGTGAATGTATGTGATGATAAATAAGTGTTAAACCCGTGTTTAAGAACTCAAAACCAAAGCTGCACAATGAAAACATAGCTTTCCAAGATAAAACCCTATTCACTTTTCTGATTAATACTTGAAAAATGTAATCCCAATTCTTGAAACACCTTAAGAATATCTTAGGATGGATTTGATAAGTTGTAGAAAATTTTGTAGTGGAATGTTAGAGGGGGGGGGGGGGGTGAGCCGTGGCATGTGTAGAGGCACAAAGGGAGTGTTTTTGTGAGTTTATTACTAAGTATTTGCATTGTAAGTGTTATCTAACTCATGTATGCTTGTATATATAACATAAGGCTAGTCAAAGATGAAATAGGGGTCTTGGGAACAAGATGAGGGTCTTAGGGAAGACTCTTAGTCAAAGGGAACAAGGTATGGGAGGTTTTAATGGTGTAGAAAATGTCTAAGACTAATCTTGACCACTTTGATACTTCTTTGAATATTTGGCCAAAAATTCGGTTATGGCAAGAGATATATGATATATTTGAGTTAATTTTATGTATTGGGTATAAAAGTGGGTATTTGTTGAAGCTTAGAAAAGTTTTGGTGGTTCCGGGAATGCTTAAACGTAATTTATCACGAAACGTAACATTTTACGTAACCGATAAAAATAAAACATAATAAGTTAATTATTACTTTAGAAAAATAATATAATGCTTGCTTGATGAAAACTTTAATTCGTTTGGTGCCCGTTTGTGTTAATTTCTGATTTTTAACTTACGCGATTTAACTTAACTATAAAAATTAAAAGCGAACGCGTACGAGAAAAAAAATAATTAGTAAAATATATGACGTCATAAATGACCTAAAAATACGGAATGTTACAGTCTCCTCCGGTTAGAAGAGCCTTGTCCTCAAGGCTCAAGTTGCGGCACTTGAGGAAAGTACGGGTTCAGAAAAAAGATTCGGATAATTCTCCCGGAATTGCGGTCTCACGTTCCCAAGAAATACTTCAGCTCCTTGCCAAGAGTTCCACAAACTTAGGACTAATTGGGATCTTCCTCCGCTTTAGCTTCTTCACATCCCGCTCTACGATCTCAATAGGCTCTTCGACAAATCGCAGATTTTCATCAATCTCGATCTCATCCAAAGGTACTTGAACATCTGGCTCAGCTAAACATTTCTTGAGGTTCGACACATGAAACGTGTCATAACACAGCTTTAGCTCTGGGTAACTCACCGATAAGCCACTGGCCAACATGCTCAACGAATTCAATGGTCCCACATATCGTGGTGCTAGCTTTCCTTTCTTACCAAATCGTACCACTCCCTTCCATGGAGATACCTTAAGTAACACTCGGTCTCCACTTGGAATTCAAAGGTTCGCCTCTTATCAGCATAGCTTTTTTGGCGACTCCTAGCCATCTTCAATCTTTCCTTAATTTGAACAATCTTTTCTGTCGTTTCTTGCACAATTTTCTGGTCCAATAAGCTGACTTTCTCCAACTTCAAGTCCATTCACGGGGGATCTACATTTTACGCCCGAACAGACTCGAATGGTGCATACATAAGCTTGTGTGGTAACTGTTATTATAAGAAAACTCAATCAATGGAAGATGAGTATCCCAACTGCCACCAAAATCCATAACACAAGCTCGAAGCATATCCTCCAGCGTCTGAATAGTACGCTCACTCTGACCGTCGGTCTGAGGGTGGTAAGCCATACTCATGTCTAGTCTCGTACCCAACGCTTCCTGAAAAGCTGCCATAAGTGTGACGTGAATCGACCATCACGGTCTGAAATGATTGATACCGGCACACCATGTCTCGCTACAATCTCATTGGTATAAATCTTTGCTAATTCTCAGGCTGTGTAGTCTCACGAATAGGTTAAGAAGTGAGCGACTTGGTCAATCTAACCACAACAAACCCAAAAACTTATCATACCCACTGACTACTTTTAGCAGCTTGTGACAAAGTCCATCGTTATCTTTTCCCATTTCCCTTAGGAATTTCTGGTAGTTGAAGAAATCCTGAGGGTGTCTGGATGTTCGCTTTAATCTTAGAGCACTAAGACATCTGCTAACGTACTCAGCAATGTCTCTCTTCATACCAGGCCACCATACAATTCCTCAGATCATAGAATCATCTTATCTTCACCCGATTTACTGAATAACTAGAGTATGAGCTTTCATCCTTGATCCTTTTTTCCTTACACCACCAACAGATGGAATCCATATACGATCAAAGAATAAATATCACCATCATCTCTGTTGCTTAAAAGTGGTGATTCTAATCACTCTTATCCAGTTCAGTTGGGCTTTGAGATCCTTGAAGCTTCGCTTAGAGCTTCCAAAATCTTAGTCTCATGATTGGTGCCCTAATGTATCTTATGTCAAGTAGACCAGACATTGTACATGTTACTTGTTTATGTGCTCGATACCAGGCTAAGCCAACCGAGAAGCACCTCAAGGAGGTTAAAAGCAAGGTTGTCAAAATTGCGATCCTGATCGTAGGATCGTACGATCCTACGGTCCCACATATAGAAAACGATCAGGGTTGTAGTAGGATCTTAATTTAAACAGGATCGGTTTAGGATCGTAGGATCGCACGCAAGATCGTAGGATCGTAAACGATCCGATCCTACCACAGACCTATGTTTTTATCTCAAATCGAGCGGGATCGGTGTAGGATCGTAGGATCACACACAGGATCATAGGATCTTTAACAATCGGATTTTACTAGAGGCCTATGTTACTTATTGTTTTTTGCTTGCTTTAACTCAAGTCACATTAATCTAACGATTGAAACTTAAACTTAATGGAGGCATTGCATTATTTCTATTTTTATGGTACTTTTTCATAAAAGAAGTCGCATTTAGTAGTGTTTGATATTGTATACTCTCTAAAAATGGAGAAATTCTCAATAAATCTCCGGTAGTAACCCGCCAAGCCTAAAAATGAACGGATTCTAGTTGACGATTCAGGGGTCTTCCAGTTCTTGACCGACTCAACCTTGCTAGGATCCACGTGGATACCGTCACGGTTGACCACATATCCTAGGAACTGGACTTCTTGTAACAAAATTCGCACTTTGAAAATTTGGCGTACAACTTCTCCTTCTTGAGTAAGTCCAAAATCGTCTTCAGGTGGGCTTCATGCTCTTCTTCTGACTTTGAGTAGATTAAGATGTTGTCAATGAACACAATTACGAATTTGTCCAAATACGGCTTGCAGACGCGGTTCATTAAGTCCATAAATATTGCTGGCGCGTTTGTCAGTCCAAATGGCATGACTGTGAACTCAAAGTGCCCGTATCGGGTTCTAAACGCGGTCTTCGGTATATCTTCTCACTTTGCCCCGCTGCATCAGCACGCTCCCAAAACCTTGTTTTGATGCATCACAATAGACCACAAAGTCGTCGGGTCCATCGGGGAGTGCTAACACAGGAGCATTGCATAGTTTCTCCTTCAGAATTTAGAAAGCTTCATCTTGCTTATCGCCCCACACATAAGCCTTATTCTTTTGAGTCAACAGGGTGAGGGGCTTGGCGATCTTGGAGAAATTCTCAATAAATCTCCGGTAGTAACCTGCCAATCCTAAAAATGAACGGATTTCAGTTGACGATTCAAGAGTCTTCCAGTTCTTGACAGACTCAACCTTGCTAGGATCCACGTGGATACCGTCATGGTTGACCACATGTCCTAGGAACTGTACTTCTTGTAACCAAAATTCGCACTTTGAAAATTTGGCGTACAACTTCTCCTTCTTGAGTAAGTCTAAAATCGTTTTCAGGTGGACTTCATGCTCTTCTTCTGACTTTGAGTAGATTAAGATGTCGTCAATGAACACAATTATGAATTTGTCCAAATACGGCTTGCAGACGCGGTTCATTAAGTCCATAAATATTGCTGGCGCGTTTGTCAGTCCAAATGGCATGACTGTGAACTCAAAGTGTCCATAACGTGTTCTAAATGCGGTCTTCGGTATATCTTCTTCTCGAACTCTTAACTGGTGATATCCCGAACGAAGATCGATCTTGGAGAAACAACACGCACCTTGTAATTGGTCAAACAAGTCATCAATTCTGGGGAGAGGGTAACGGTTCTTTATAGTCAACTTGTTTAGTTCCCTGTAGTCAATACACATTCTCATCGAACCGTCTTTCTTCTTGACAAAGAGCACGGGTGCTCCCCATGGTGAGTGACTTGGTCGAATAAAACCCTTCTCTTGAAGTTCTTTAAGCTGGTTCGACAATTCTAACATTTCTGAAGGGGCTAACCGGTATGGAGATCTAACAACTGGCGATGCGCCTGGAATCAGATCAATGCGAAATTCTATCTCTCGCACAAGAGGTAAACCTAACAGATCGTCTGGAAATACCTCAGGGAAGTCTCGGACAACACGTATGTCATCAAGCTTTTTCTCATCAGCCTTGATACATGCAAGTGAACGAAGATCCTTTTCCGGCCTCTCGCCTTGAACTTCAAGAATCTTGCCATTCGGAAGAGGAATACGGACAATCTTCTCATAACAATCGATGAGAGCTCGGTGGTATGCCAACCAATCCATTCCAATGATAACATCAAAACTACCTAGCCGGGTTGGTAACAAGTCTATTTTGAACACGTGATTACACAAAACTAAGGTGCAACTACGTAAAATGGTATTGGTGCTAACGACTTTTCCGTCTGCTAACTCTACTTCGTAGCTAGTGTTTAGAGTGGCAGGGGCAATATTAATAAAATGTGTAAACGCAGAAGATACAAAACTCTTCTCAGCACCCGAATCAAAGAGAATACAAGCGTAGTGATCATTAAGAAGAAACGTACCCGTGACCACATTTGGATTCTGTTATGGATTTTCAACCACCACGTAAGCTCTTCCACGAGCTCCATTATTCTGTTGGTTTCCTGCTTTCGGATACTTGTCCTTGAAATGTCCTTTCTCACCACACTCGAAACATGTCACATTCTGCAGGAAGTCATTACCTGCACCCTGAAGCCTAACTCTATAATCCTTCTCCATGTGACCTATTCTTTGACATCTCTGGCACTTTTGAGGACATGGTCTATGATGGTGTAAGTTGCACTAGTTGCATTTTGGTAAATTTCCAGCATAAATCTTTCCTCCAGCTGGGGCTGCAGCATATGCCCTAACAGTTTCTTGTCTCCTGTTCTATTGTTGGTGATGATTGTTGTTTCGGTTGCGGTTATTGTTGTTATTATTGTGGTTATTGTTGTAGTTATGGTTATTGTTTTTGTTGTTTCTCTGGTTGTCTTCCCATTTCCTTTTATTGCTTTCCCCAATTCTTGCAGCCCTACCCTGAACTGATTGCTCGACCAGTTTACGGGCCATGTTGATTGCCTCATGCAAGGCCATAGGCTTTAAAGAAGTGATGTTTCCTTTGATTCTTTCAGGAAACCCACGAATGTACTTTTCAATCTTCTTACTTTCTGTGGACACCAATTTAGGACACATCAAAACTAGTTCTTGGAAACGATTACTGTAAGCTTTGATATCATCTCCTTTCAGAGTCAGAGTCCAAAGTTCTTGTTCTATCCTTTGGATTTCAGTTGATGGGCAGTATTCAGTGGTCATCATAGCTTTCACGTTGCTCCAGGGGATCTGATTAGCATTAGCAAGTCCCAAAGTCTGAACATTTCCGTTCCACCAGGTTAGAGCACGACCCTCGAACGTGCACATAGCAAACTTCACTTTGTCATCTTCAGCACATTTGCAAATTTCAAACACTTGCTCCATCTTTTCGAACCAACGTTTCAGTCCGACTACACCTTCAGTCCCCTTGAAAGAGTGAGGCTTGCCATTCATAAATGTCTTATACGAACATCCATGCATCTCTGGTACAACAGTTCCTCCAGTATTTGTTGATCCGGATCCACCAGTATTGTTTGAGTCAGCTCTAGTCTTTTCATATTTTTCAATGGCTTTGGCCACACGCTTTTCCACTATCTTCCTAACAGATTTCTTCTTAAATCTCCTGGGCGGCATGATTCTGGCAACACAAGTACACAATTCGTTGAGAATTTGTAAAGGTATGCAGAGTCATGGCACATGGTAAATAATGGAGAATGATATAAATAATCATAAATTAATCAGGTGAGTCGATATTTATATAATTGATCGATAGAAATAGATATTGATATGTCAAAAGATAGACGTAAGAGATCGAATTTACCAAGTATTATATATCTAAGATTATATATAATGCAATAATGACAATCGGAAAAGTAAGTAAGGATCAGGGAATACGCGCGCGTGGATATCAGATAGCGATGAAGGATTCTGTATTTAAAAATGAAAGAAAAGAAAACCTTTAAACTTTGTGGTTATAGACTAGGTTTTGAAAATGACACAGTTCCCTATAACCTTGGCTCTGGTACCATCTGTAACACCCCCAAAATCAGGTAGCAGCGGAATGGTAACAATGGGGTGCTACGTCAAAGTACAACAATCAAGATATAGGAAACGACCTCAAAAGAGACGTTTTAAATAAATAACATTTGATGCACTATAAAATATCAGAGTTATAACATTTGGTCCCATAAGTTTTAAAAGTCATAAACATTCTTAATTAAACAAAAGCTTCATAATACCCAAAAGATGACTTAAGTTTTTAATGACACCAAGATATCGAAATTGATTTTCCATAATCGAACACCCAATAGAGGAAGCCGCACCTCAATTTCTGGTCTAGCTACACCCACTCCAAAAGCTGAACTCTTATGAATGTTGATTTGTAACCCCGAAGCGAGAAAAAAACATTTAAGAACATTTATAATTAAAGCATCATCCGCATAAAATAGATGCGATAAAGAAAGCGAAGAGTTAAGGCGAATACCTTTAAAAATCCCAACTTCTACCACTCTACTAATAGACAAATGTAACGATTCCATCACAAAGATGAAGAGCAGGGGTGCAAGCGGATCACCTTGTTTAAGCCCGCATTGAAATTGAAATTCGCTAGAGGGACTTCCGTTAACCAAAACCGATACCTTAGCAAAAGAACACAAAACCTCTAATCCATTGACACCAAGTCAAGCCAAATCCAAAAGCCTCTAAAACATCGATAAGATAATCCCAACGGACCGAATCATACGCCTTAGCAAAATCGACTTTGAAGAACATGGCTCTCTTATTCTTTCTTTTACACCAATGCAATAATTCATTAATAATAAATGGACCATCCAAAATCTGTCTTTCAGAAACAAAGGCAGACTGCGTATTAGATACAATATTCGAAATTACCATCGACAACCGATTAGCCAAAATTTTCGTCACAACTTTATAAACGCATCCTATGAGACTGATTGGACGAAAATCAGATACAAGTTTAGCATCCATAACCTTGGGAATAAGAGCAATAAAAGACGAATTGCAACCTTTAGAAAAAGCCCCACTAGTAAAAAAGTGTTCAACTGCATCACAAAAATCAGAACCAATGAACCCCCAATATTTTTTGAAGAATTCAAATGTATATCCGTCTGGACCCGGAGACTTATTGTCTCCACAACTCCAAACCGCCAAGCGGATCTCATCACTTGAGACCTCCCTTTCCAAATCTAACACCTGCTCTTGTGACAATCTGTTTGGGAAAGAATAGTTAATTTTAGGCCCAATAGAATTTGGCTTCTTAAATCGAGCCGCAAAATGATTCCGAAAGACCTCCTTAACCACCTGTGGGTCAGACTGCCAAGAACCGTCAACAAGGATCCCCCTAATCGCTAATTGGGATCTCTTCTTATTAATGATCCCATGAAAGAAGCTCGAATTCTCGTCACCTTCGATGGCCCATCTAACTTTAGATTTCTGAAAACGATCCGAAGCTTCTTTATCATTAATATCGTGGAGCTGACCTTTTAAATCAAGACGCCTTGCCAATTGTTCATCAGAGACTAAACCCGAGTCCAATTCCTTGTCAATTTCACGCAATTCAGAAACAATATCATGCTTTAAGCTGGACAAACTAGCCCGTTTATCCTTAACCCATAATCTGATAGAAGATTTAAGATCTTGTAATTTCTTCTTGAACCTAATCATTCCGTTTGTATCCGAATAAGAAAAAGATCTCCAAGTTTTTTCGACCATCTCATCAAACCCATCATAGCTAAACCAAGAGTGATAGAACCGGAACGGGGTAGGACCAAAATCAAGAAGAATCTCACGTAGGAGAATCGGTCGATGATCCGAAAGATGCCGATCAAGACACAAAGCTGTAATAGAAGGAAAAAGTAAAATAATACCATCTGAAACGAGAAATCGATCAAGCTTACTCATTTTCGTCGCCGATGGGTGAGACCAATAATAATGAGAAAGCCCTCCAGTTTGACATCTACAAGGCCAGAAGTTGTTATGAATTGATTAAAAAATCTAGCACCCGATTGATTAAAAACCGACCCCCGTCTTTCCTCCTTACGACGGACTTCATTGAAATCCCCCATGATAATTACATCACCATTCCATCGACCCAACAAAGTCGATAAATATTCCCATAAAACCCTTTTATACGCCGGCTGCTGAGGGGCATATACAGAGATCAGAAGAACCTTAACATTATTAGTAAGCCATGTACCATAAATAGCAACAAAATTATCAGAGATAGTAACATTATCTTTCTTAAAAATCGAAGGCTCCCAAATGCAAAGGATACCGCCAGAACTACCTAAAGAATCACTACATACAAAATCATAATTAGAATTACCCCACATGAATTTCACATCCATATGAGACATCGCATCCATCTTCGTCTCCTGTATCGATATAAAATTAAGCTGATGTTTATTACATAAATCCTTAATCCACTCCTTTTTGGTCTTATTGCCAAGACCTTGAACGTTAATGGAGAGCATATTCATCGGAACACCAAATCATCTCCTTGTTTCCCAATGATGTTCTGAATATCTTTTTCGCAACCCTCCATGGAGAACCCCATAGCTTGGCCCACCCGAATCACCTCTTTTAAAATACCTAAAACGGATCCTCCCTTAGACTCGACCCTTTGTCCTATCCGAACCGCTCTTGAAACCCTCTTTCAAACCACTGTGGAATTACAAGATTCCACATCATTCTGAGCTAACGAATCAACACCCGGCCCTTCGTTTACCTCTCCATTTTCATGAACTTTATCCAGCTTAGACTCGTGACCCACTGGCGAAAACCCAGGAGGATGTGATAGAGATGGACTCGGAACCTGTGACTCCACACGCGACTTATTCTTATTCAATAATTCATATATTTTAAACGGATCCCCTGATTCTAGTGTCACCGGTTCTTCACTATGACGCTTATCCGAAACAGAATTACCGTCAAAAATGGTTTCGGCGACACCTTCCACATCATTAAATTTGAATTCTCCTTCCTCCTCTTCGCTCAAATTCGAATGTTTTAGAATGTGCATCTCACTTTGGACCGATTCGTCATCCGACGAACATTCTGTCTCCTTATTTGTCAAGAAATTAGGACTCCATGTAAACAACTCTTTTGCTCTAATCATGAACACCTTTCCTTTAACTATTATCTTAAACGACTCCAAGATAGACACCGGATTTTTGGTAAGAATACACACCCGTTTACGACCAAAAGTAGCCACGGACGTATCCTCAATATTCAATAACTCACCCCATTTTTTTCCAATACGCGAGAATGTTTCAACAGACCAAGCACGAATTGGAACTCCCTCTATATCAACCCAAGCAATCCGTTCATCACTAACAAAGTCTTGATCCACCTCCTGAATAGTCTGAAACCACGAATTAACTCCAATATGGGACGTTAAACTCAATATAGATTCCTCCTTTTCACATTCAAGCATCACCCACAAACCCCCCAAATATTTTGGTTTCACATCTACAAAGCCTTCATCTTGTAGGATAGTTTGAATATTAGGAATGGAATAAACGTCTTTGACTTTTCCCATAACGCATTTGGAGAAATCCCTATCGATCAAACATGTCTCGTCTAAGACCAAAGCAGGGGAGGGAGAAATCAACGTAGCTGGACTAACTAATGGGGAACCACCATTAACCACATGTGCATATGAACCATCTGAATTGTTACCCACTTTAAAGCCATTGGTGAAGTGACCTTTATTCGCTTCCATATTCTTACTATTCGAAGGAAAACCAGCCGGTTTGTTTGGTCTTTCGAACCGAACCTGATTCGCATACAAATGATATCGTCCAATCCATATAGTACATAGATTCTTCACCAACCGCTCAAGGTTAAACACCTTGATGAATCTAACAAATGCAAATCTTTTGCCTGCCTGTGATTTCTTAAACGGAATGAATACATCAACGACTGTACCGAAAGCGCTACATTCTTTCCAAAGATCACGAGAAGTAGTGGACTCAGGAAAGTTAGTGACAAAAATGGAGTGCGAAATCCTCTTTAAGCGAGGTTATTGTTGTTGTTGTGGTGGTTATTGTTGTAGTTATGGTTATTGTTGTTGTTTTTTCTCTGGTTGTCTTCCCATTTCCATTTATTGCTTTCCCCAATTCTTGCAGCCCCACCCAGAACTGATTGCTCGCCAGTTCACGGCCCATGTTGATTGCCTCAAATGCAAGGTCGCGGCGTTTGAAGAAGTGATGTTTCGCGTTGATTCGTTCAGAAACCCACGAATGTACTAATTCAATCTATCTTACGTTCCATTTGGACACCAATTCAGGACACACAGAACTCAGTTCCCGTGGAAACGATTACTGTAAGCTTCGATATCATCTCCTTTCAGAGTCAGAGGATCCAAAGTTCCTTATTCAATCCCTTTGATTTCAGTTGATAGGTCAGTAATCAGTGGTCATCATAGCTTTCACGTTGCTCTAGGGGATCTGATTAGCATTAGCAAGTCCCAAAGTCTGTACATTTCCGTTCTACCAGGTTAGAGCACGACCCTCGAACGTGCACATAGCAAACTTTACTTTGTCATCTTCAGCACATTTGACCAAATTCAACACAGCTCCGTCTACATCCTTTTTCGAACCAACCGTTTCAGTCTGATACACCTTTCAGATCCCTTTGAAAGGTGAGGCTGCAATCATAACTGATCGCTATACAAACATCCATGCATCTCCTGATACAATAGTGTTCCTCCACATATTTGTTGATCCGATCATCAGTATATTGCGTCAGCTCTAGTCCTTTTATATTTTTCAATGGCTTTAGCCACACGCTTTTCCCACTATCTCCTACGGATTTTTCTTAAATCTCCAGGGCGGCATGATTCTGGCAACACATAGTACACAATTCATTTAAGAATTGTAAGTAATGCAGAGTCATGGCACATGGTAATAAAGGAGAATGATATAAATAATCATAAATTAATCAGGATAGTCGTATTGTATATATGTGATCGATAGAAATAGATTATTAATATGACAAACGATAGACAAGCAAGAGATCCACACTTTTGCCAGTATTATATATCTACGCTTATATATAATGCAATAATTGACAAACAAAAAGTAAGTAAGGAACAGGACTACGCGTCGCGTGGATATCATGATAGCAGATGAAGTGATTCGGTATTTAAAAATTAAAGAAAAGAAAACCTTTAAACTTTGGTTTATGACTAGGTTTGAAATGACCAGTTCCCTATAACCTTGCTCTGGTACCATCTGTAACACCCTCAAAAATCAGGTAGCAGCGGAAATGGCACACAATTGGTGCTACGTCAAAGTAACAACAATCAAGATATAGGAAACGACCTTTAAATGGACCGTTTTAGATAAGATTTCATTCTATGCCATGCAAAATATCAATTAATACATTATCACATATGTTTAAAAGTCATAAACATTTGCAAGTACAAAATAAATAAACAACAACTTCAAAAGACCAAAAGATGACTTAAGTATTTTAAAGATAATAAAAGTTGCCATTGAATATAGATAAACACATAACCATCTTCATTGATATCCGTCCCGGCTCCCGTCCAATCTTCATACTCTAGGACCTGAAATTACATGCTAAAAGTCAACACAAAGGTTAAGTGAAATCAATAGTTTCTTCGGTAAAAAGGGTGGACCCACAGATCGAAGAATAGTAGACTCTGAAACACCATTCAGTAGTCCCAAAATGTTTAATTATTGCACTAAGCTAGACCCCGAATGCCTTAACTAGATTTGAGCCCCAATCAAATATAGGATCTTGCCAACAACCTAACACCTCTCAATGTAAAATGCATCTTGAACAAAACTAGTGACCCAAGGAAAGGTGGGGATTGTCAGTCCCGATAGATCTATCCACAACACTCGCGCTTACTACAATAGCAATTAACGGTTCATGATAAATAGGGACTTCACGGCAATAAGGTAACTTAGCAATAATATTCAGGCAGTAATCTGGATAGCATACACTTTGTAAACACTTTGAAAACACTTAGAAAAACACTTGTGTCTAATAAAACAAGCAATGTAATTCACCCCGTAGATTTTGTAAAACAATACAACTTGGTAAAAAAGGGGCTATGCAACTCACCTCGAGGAATGGTATCAACAGTATTCACAATAGAAAATGCGTCACGATTACGATCGAATGCAACCTAATCCAATATATGCATCGACTATAAGTACTAAACACTTTGATTATTTATAGGTCGTATAGCTCATCATACTATCGTTCGGGCTATCATAATTAAGAGGTCATGTAGTGACGTATGAGGAGCTAGGACACTTTAAATCGTAAATCCAACAACTCGTCGATACGCCACCCCGAAGAGGCCTCATTATGAAACTCCCTAGTAATATAGTACTTTGATTAACTAATACCACATATAATTCTATATAGCTACATCACCATCTAATCTTTTAGTGAAATCATATTTATAAAGTAAAAACGTTTATAAGTATACTTTAAGTAAAACTGGCGTAACTTTCTCGTTTTAAGTCTCCGTTTCTTTCGTTTCTTATGTCCACGGCCTTCGTTTAATACAGTTAAACAAAATATAACATTTTCAAAATCTGAGATTTTCTGATGAATAGTGATTTTACTATTCATAACCGTTATATATTTATTTTTATAAATTAGTTATCGTAAATCTCGTAATGTCTGTAACTTTTCGTTTTTAACTCCGTTTTTAGCGATTCTTTCGAGCACAGTTCGCGGATTTAAAAGTTTTATCGATTTATGATGTTTTAAAAGTATAAGTTTCTGTGGTGAATATAAAACTTTATAAAATAGTTTTATAAAAGTATATATTTAACGTAAACTTGAAATCGTCGTATCTTTTTCGTTATAAATCGGTTTTTCGAGTTTCTTATCATTTTGGAATTGTCATGAGACGTACTATCTTATAAAATTATAAAATGACCAGGTTATATGTCGAATCCAAACAGAAAGTTTGGATGTGTTTCATAAAAACATGTTTTAAAAGCATCCTAATGGTGATTTCACTACATAGAACTTATATACACATAAAATGATAAATGTAAAGACATAAAGAGGTTTATAGGTAACCTTAATATATGTGTGGTGATAGAAAAACGAAGATCCACACACATTTTAGCAATAAAACCAACCCTAGCTTGCAACTCTTGAAACCCTAAATTCAAGCCAAACCCTAACTTGCTTTTCTTAGCTTAGATACTTGTAAACCTTTATCCACCTTGCAAACACCTTAGGTTATCATAGGAAGGATGTATGAGTGCTTGTATGGTCTTAGAAAATCAAGCTATAGATTGTTATATTGGGGGTTTTTGAGTCGTGAGCTATAGAGGTGAAAAGAGAGAGTGTTTTGCTTTGTTTCACCAAGGAAATGAGAGATGTATGTGTTATCTTGCTAGTTACTTTCCTTATATACTTCTTGTAGCTAGATGCAATGAGGACTATGTTTCATAAAGACACCATGAGAAACCTTTAGCCAACCCTTGTAAACACCTTAGGTTATCATAGGAAGGATGTATGAGTGCTTGTATGGTCTTAGAAAATCAGATGTACAAAAGACCAAGTTGAGATTTTTTTGTGATATTTCTTGATGTGTACTCCAAATCCGGTTTATACATGCATATGTGTAAGATATTTTGTTATTTTTAGGTATTGGGTATAAATGTGGGTATTTGTTGAAGCGTAGAAAAGTTTTGGTGCTTCCGGGTATGCCTAAATGTATTAAATTGCGAAACGTAAACGTTTTACGCAACTAATAAAAATAAAATATAAAAAGTTGATTATTACTTTCGTAAAAATAATATATTGCTTGCTTGACAAAAACTTTAATTCGTTTGGTGTCCGTTTACGTTAATTGTTGATTTTTAGTTTACGCGATTTTACTATATAATAAGAATTAAAAGTAAACGCGTACGAGAAAAAAAAATTAGTAAAATAGATGACGTCGTAAATGACCTAAAAATACGGAATGTTACATTTTGTAATAACTTTTCAAAAGAAAATTTAGGTACCTGTAGAAGACTCTTAGGGCTATCACCTTCAATTGGTTTCACATCAAAAGCATCAATAAATTTTAAATTTCGCTCATTATCGTAAGCTACAAAAATTTATCAAAATTTCTTTGGGGATTGCTTTGGGATAGCAGCTTGTTTGGTATGTTTCAAAATATTTTTGGTCTATGAAGACCTGGGAAATTGGACTAGGATGTAGAAAGACATCTTATGTACATATAGGAATTCAGATGGAGTCATATCGACGCCCGACGAATGAGATATCGCTAAAATGGCAAAACTAGTCAGAAATTTAGACTAGAATTTGAATAAGTAATAAGTTCAAAAACTTATATAGCAACACCAAAATATGTAAAACTATAAGTTCTATATATTGAACAAACTTAGACTTGAGCGGTAGTTTCGGATTTTGCGGACGCACAGTTTAGGAGATACACTCAATTTAGTGTAGCGATAAAATTTTGGAAAAATAGGCGAAATTGATAAATAGGGGTAAAAGGGTAATTTCACCTTGGATCCAAAAAAACTTTCTGGGCAGTGGGCCCTATGTTTCTGGAAAATAGATTCGAAATGCTTTCCATAGGCGAAAACCCCATACGTTTATCCTTTACGGATTAGTAATTAGGAGGGTTTCAAGAACCTAAATAGTTTAGTAGTTTGAGGTCATTGTTGCCTCAAGGTTTTATCTTACCACCGACGTTGTTGTGATGGTGCATTTTTTAGCCATTGCTTTGAATTAAAACCTATGAGAGTTCATGAATATGTATAGATCGTATATAAGTCGTTCTATGTATTAAAAACATAGAAACCGTCATGGTAGGACGTTTTGGTTTTAGAAACCATTTATGTACCCCTTTTTAGGAAATTTTGGATGTATGGGCATTGTCACCCTATGTCATTGTTATGATAGCCCTTATTGTTATGGTTTATGAGTGATGTTGTCGTAGGTATTATCTCGTTGAGTGATTCTAGGAGGTTGTTGATACCTCACGACATTAGACTCATTGTGAGATTGATATGAACTCGAGTGATTAAGTGATTTTAGTTAGCGAATTTTCACACGTGTGTATTACTTGCTCGCATAGTCCATGAGTGGGTATTACTTTTGGAACTTGCCGTGACCGTTGACCAAACTGTATTTAATGGCGTTTTGTGAAGTTAATGATTTTAAAACTATGAATTGCGATAACGAACTTGTGTGATGAACAAATGTCGTTGCGCGAATCATATTGACTATGTTGTATAAACTGATTGTGCAAACAATGGAAAACTGGGTTTTCAAATTTCATAAACTGACCCTATGGTGTCAAATAAAATTTTCTTTTAAAAAAATGGAAGGTGGTGCTATCTTCTTTTCGTTCTTTTGAAATGATTTGATTTTTACTATTCGAAAATTTTCTTGGAATTAATTTACGCATGTAGCGTATGGAAAAGAAACGTTTTGACGAGGAAGTACATGATGTCGTTTGGTCCTCAATTATGCATAACCTGATCAACTATGCATAATTTAGGAAGAACCACGCTATGTCGGATAAATCGTCACCCTTAAAACACTTGGTAATTGAGATAAATGTTTGGGTCAAGTTTCCGGAAGGAGAAAATATTTTTACCCAGCTACGGATTTTTATGCAAGTGATCCTATTCTTATCGACTGCATGGAGAGAGTCTCATGCGAGTCGTTTTGACCGAGTCATTCCGGAAAGAAAATGCCGACGGTATTTGTCCAGAATGAGTGTGTCTAGAAAGGAGTGAAGTTTAGTTCGTAGTACTTAAGATCGGTGATTGTTATGGAGACGTGTCAAGACCAAGTATAGTCGGTGTGCTAGTAAGCAATGATAGATTTGAGCTATCAAGGGTGTAAACCTGATACCGACACTGAGAAGGGATCTTCTTGGAGATGTAAAGATTCTTAAGGTGGGTGGAAGCTGAGATGGTTAGTCCCGAGGTTGAAAGTGAGAAATAGAGAAGACCTCTCCTACATTGGATGTATGACGCCTTAAATGTATCAACTGATGGCCGTGAAGAAGACTTCTTTCCCCGAAATAGAGTGTAGTGGTAGTGTAGTCGTAAGTATACCTGATGACGTCAAGGATTTTAATGAGACACTATACGATACTTGACCTACGGTTAAGTGTAGTGGCCCTTACTCCGGGACGTGACGACCCAAGGGCGTAAAGAGTGGCGAATTGATTGAGATTCTAGCTAAATGGTAACGTCCGTTTCTATTACTGGAGGAACAACCAAAATAGCCAACGTCCTAAGTCGACCGGTATTAAATTAGGAGTGTGAGTATTTCGACTTGATGGTTTGATTCATCAATGATGCTACGCGATGGGAAGGGACCAAACCAACGATGTTAGTCGCCATGGAGAAACGTTGAAATTTTTGTTCTTGTCGAACGAGCAATAAGTCCATGATACTTATTGTTTTCTTAATTTATTTTGATTTGTCATTTGACATTATGTGTTGTAGCGGGGTTGTCGCCGCCGAATTATGTGGAATATGTGCTTTATGTGTTATGTGCTTTAAATGGTAGTGAGCGTCCATGTCACTTTTTCGTGGCCAGTGATGCGGTTTAGGATGTAAGCAAATGAGTGTAATCGCCCAAGTGAGAATTTAGGACGTAATAAGGTGGGTGGACATCGCCAAAAGTCTTGTTGACGATTGTGGCTTGAATTACCCATGAGAGTGAGTGTAGACCAATTAGAATTAGCCGTGTTTATGTTGGAATTATCGTCGAGGTGGCTTGACTTTGTGGCAAGCTCGGTACGATGAGGAAAATGTGTCGGAGGGGAATAAACCTAAGTGTTAGAATGAATAATTATGCCGAAAACTCAAGGAAGCGGATATGTATGTTAATAATAATCGCCAATGCTTGGTTGAGAGCGGGCGTGATGAATGCCTTTGTATGAGGCCAATTCATTGAGTCATCATGTAAAAGATGGTGAGCGTACAATAGGTACTTATGTGATTATGTGGGCATGTGTAACAATATCGCAAGATAATTAGGAGATCTAATGTGTTTCGGATTATTTTTCGCAACCAGTGAGGCATTATTGAATGAGACCAGAAGGGCGACATGTGTATTTTGGTTTTGAATAATGATGAGTATTTTGATTTGGATAATGATATAAATATATACATCGAATTTGATTATTGACGTCTATCTTGGTTTTAGTTAGCGACATATGTTTTGGATTTTTGGTAACGAAGTATATTCTCGGTTTTGAATATTGGTATAATTCCGTATTTGAGTGCGACAGGTATTTTGATTTTGATTAGCGACGGAAGTTTCGTCCTTGGTTTTGATAAGTGAAATGCGCTTGGTTGTGTTATTTTACGATCCCCAACTAAGTTTGGATCGATCATTATTTTCGAAAATTTCTCGGGAGAACGACGTAATAATTATTTCAATCGGATATATTCCGTGACGTATATTGTTCCGTATGAAGAACGCGACTATAAAAGTTAGAACGACGTGATTTGGTTTTGTCGAATATATTTTCGCAACTTGTTTTTGCCTCTTTTGATAAGAGCTACTATGATTTTGTTTTGATTTTGTGGGTATAATTTACCGCTTGTTTTGTTGACTTTCCATCCGGAATAGTCGGAGCGAATATTGTATCGCATATTTATTTTGAAAGAACGTAGGAGTCTGCGTGATGACTCGAAGCCATGCCACGAATGAACGATAAGACGAGTAAGAAGGGACGAGCACCGAGGACGGCGCTCCCTTAAGGTGGGTGGAATGTAACAACCCGAGTTTCACGACGCGTATGACGATCGCGAATTCGACGTCATAATATTTATTTTATAAAATCGTGTGAGCGAACGTCGACATTTAAAATTTAATTTGTCGTAAATAATTATTTTCGTATTTTATTACGAACGGAAATTTAAAATATTTATTTTTGATGTTTCGCGAGTCACCGTTCGACCGCGTGTTCGTTAAACGTTTTAAGGAACGTAAAAATTTTTTACGCATCTCGTTATTATTTTTAAGATCGTAAATATATTATTTTTACGAATGTCGTCTTTTGTTCCTTGTCTTGAGCCGGACTCGTGTTTTAAAATGTACACATTTTATTAAATGTTTAAATTTAAATTTTGTGTGACGAAAATAAATTTAATCAAGGAAAAATGATCCCGAGTCTTTGGTCGGCTACATGACGAAACAAACATCCTTTGTACTTATTTTGCAAGACTTAAATGATGGAGGGACCAAAAGTGTCAAATGGCTAAACTTGATTTCTATATAAAGAAACTCATACACACATTATATCTTTTTTTACAAAAAAGTTTTCTCATCTCTTTGTCTCTTCTTGTCCACCGCCGGTCACCACCACCATAACATCACCAACGCCACTTAAAAACCGACATGCAATACGATCTAAATACATTTTCTTAATCCCCTCATTAAGGCCTACGTTTCCATGTAATAAAATCCTACATGCATAGAGTTTTGAATTAACTTGATTCCGGGTTTGAATGAGAAGTTTTCGGGTTACGAGATTTTATGACTTGTAAATTCGAGCAGAAAACAGAGCGCGTATTTCGAGGTACGAGATTTTGTGAAATCTGATTTTTTATGTTGAAATATGATAGAGTTCGTCCTAATGTACGTTCGATAATTCGAATGTCCCGTAACTCCTTATAACGAAGAAGTTACGGCAAAAACAAGTTTGGAAATCTTAAGAATTTCTATTCATCTATGTTTAGTAAATTGGTTGCTGATCAGATTTTCGACGGCCGTTTTGGGCACTTTCGAGTCCGTTTCGGCCTTCTGGCGAAACACAAAAGTTGTCCGGAATGACGTTTTCTATAAAACCTCTTTTTGGTCAAAGTCACGAAAGCATGATATAGCGGATCAAAACTAATGGTCAAACTGCTGCGTTTTATTAAAAATACAAGTAACAGCAGAATTGAAAAATGGCGTTTTGGTCATTTTCTGTCGAGATTCAGGTCTCGGCTAAAACAAAAACGTTGTCCGGAATATCGTTTCGCATAAAATTTCTTCTTTGTCCGAATCGTGAAAATGTGATTTAAAAGGTCGTTTGGCGCGGGTCGGATTTGGGTAAAAATAAATATAAGTATAAAAGTCAAACAAAGTCTAGCGTTGACTTTTGAAAGTCAACGGGTTAATACTAAACTTGACGGACATAATAAAAGTTAGAAAGCGCTATTATCACTAAGAGTAAGACATTTTAGACTTAACGATGGATACGAACGGGGTATATTCTAAAAATAAAAACTTCAGTAATAATCGAAAAATAATATCGATATGAGTAGTTGGTAACCACATTGACGGTCAAGGATTCGACGAGATAACTAAATCTTATCACAAATATATTTTGATAACGAGACTTACTAAATATGGTAACTTTCCGAAAATAGTAACTTTCTAAAAATAGAAAGTTATCGAAAATATAAAGTTTTCAATTATGTCACGTAAGATAAATCGTGAGGAATAATTATAACTCAATAAAGTGGGGTTTTGGGATTTAGGTCGCGCAAGTGGATTTCTCATCACATGTGTGAATATATATACTATATATATATATGATTCTGTTGATACGATGTACGCATCGTTGATTATACTTTTCGATATAGTAATCGAACGACTCTAATTATAGGTCGTTATCGCGTTTGTGGATTTTCGTGCTAGACTGCATTGTTTGATTATCGGCTTTTGATCAAAGGTGAGTTCATAGCCTCGCTTTTAAAGTTTTCAATGTTTTTAACTCCGAGAGGGGATATATTGCTTGTTTTGTGAAATTGAACGCAAACAGTTTTGATACTTGAATATGATTCCTTCACTACTGAGTATATGCCTTTTTGCTGTGTGACTGTTAGTTACCATGTGTTGGTAAACGCTAATGCATGAAATAGATCTATTGAGTTTGACAACCCTGTCCGGGTTTTGAATTTGTTGGGACCACCCTGTCAAACGGACATTTTGTGGTTAGTATTAGGAGAAGTGGCATACTTCTCGGACATAATTTCGTCCTACGGGATGAATGTGTTATGTTTCGGTACACGGGCTCTTTAGTTGGAAATCGATATTTTTATAACTTGACTTACGAGCCAACGTTATACGTTTTGTTGAACCAAAGTATGCGTTCTAACTATTATTTGTAAACTCTATGAATTCACTCAACGTTTTGTTGACGTTTTTAAGCATGTATCTCAGGTTCATTTCTATTGATGGCTTGGATGGAACGGAACGCGGATAACAAGGACGGTGCCTCGGTGAAGTAGTGTCATAAACTAAATAAATGTTTTAGAAACAAAGTCGTGTTGTGACTTTTAGAAATAATTTTTATTGTAGTATTTGGGACCTATGTAACTTTGATCTTTATAATAAATAAAATTGTGTTTTATAAACGTATCTTTGAACCTTTACTAGGACTCGTGTGCATGTATTATGAAGTACCACCCTAATCGTTGTATTCCGCTGCGTATCGCATTTTGGGGGTGTTACAGAGTGGTACCAGAGCACGAGTTGTAGTGAACTAATTCGTTTTACAAAACTTGGACTACAACTGTTTTTGGAAAAGTTTCACGAGTCGTTCACCGATTTCCGATATCCGCGCTCGTGTTGCTCCCGATCCTTAGAAGTCTTATGTGGTATATATTTTATTGCATATTATGTGCGTAACAAGTGGTTGACACCCAAACTTGCGTCTTATATCTTGTACTATCCACGTGACTCCAATTCTGTAGGCTCTATGTAATGATTACTAATGAAGAAAACTAAGTATAACGAACTTGATGCTGAAGTAGAACAACCCAAACTTGCGTCTTATATCTTGTACTATCCACGTGACTCCAAACTTATAAATAAATCTATGAAATATAAGTAGATCGCAACCTCTTGACAAAATCATCATCTTCTATGAGACACCAGACCAAAGTGATAGCAAATGTGAGCATTGAGCATAATAAGAGAAATCACACACCTTTGCTAGATTTTGACAAGTCTTCTTCATACCGTTGTAAGCACGAACAAGTTACCTTTAAAGTGTAACACCCACTTTAAGATATGATCAGAATACGCATTCGAAAAATTCCACTTCAACGTCAAATAGGTGATAAACAACCATCTTCGTAATCAATTAATCCAAGAAATACAAAAAAACGAGCCTTTTAAACGTTTAAGAATATGTAAAATCATAACCAAAAACTTCATGTGTGTGTTGTCTAAAAACATAACTCAGCCGAGAACCAAAAACATGTTCTATCTGATATCTGTCACAACTAGCAGTTGAAACATTTTTTCGGACGAAACTAACAGCAGAAACCGTGTCTCGGACAAATCAAACAGCCTTAAAAACTTAAACAGCATAAAGTATACGAACAATACTAACTTACTTTTACCTTAAGCAGCATAAACATCATCTTTAATCTCATGCATGCTAAACGAAACTTTAACAACAGTAACCATCTTGAGCCCAATACATGATTTCATGAACAACATTAACATACTCAAGTAGCAATAATTGTTTTAAAAACTTCATAGCAGCAGTAATCTTTTATTCGAGCCCAACTGCATTAACCCACGTAAGCCCAAGCAGCATAAATCTCACTTTGAGCCTAAACAGTAGTAACTGTTTATACATACCAAACCGATTAATTAAAGCAGCACTAAAACGTAACTTCGAACAACACTAATCATGTTGGCAGTATTAAAATAATGCAATATTAACCATGATCTTTCAAAAGCAATACTAAGGAAAAAATCATAACGAATCTTTTATATATAGTAACCATGATTTATGATTTGTAATTTTAACTATACTTATATATATATATAGTAATAATTGCTTAATACATATATATAATATATAACCAAAATATCAATTAAGAAAAGTGAGTTAAGTATTCCAAGAGGGTTTTAAGAAGGAAAATTACTTTTATCCAAAGTAAAATCCCAAAAACCTTCCCGGGTCATTTCTCGACGAGGCGTGAATTAAGAATCGTGATTAAGTTCGTGATCGCGCGTTTGAATGATCAAAGATTTGGTTTGTATTCTATTTCTACATAGCCAACGTCCTAAGTCGAGCGGTATTAAATTAGGAGTGTGAGTATTTCGACTTGATGGTTTGATTCATCAATGATGCTACGCGATGGGAAGGGACCAAACCAACGATGTTAGTCGCCGTGGAGAAACGTTGAAATTTTTGTTCTTGTCGAACGAGCAATAAGTCCATGATACTTATTGTTTTCTTAATTGATATTGATTTTTTCAATTTGAACATTTTGAGGTTGTAGCGGGTTTGTCGCTCCTCCGAAATAAGTGGATATTGCTTTTATGTGTTATGTGCTTTAAATGGTAGTGTGGCGTCCATGTCACATTTTCGTGTCCAGTGCCGCGGTTTATGAATAAGCCAAATGGGTGGTAAATCGCCCAAGTGATGAAAATTTAGGACGTAATAAAGGTGGGTGGACATCGCCAAAAGTCTTGTTGATGATTGTGGCTTGAAGTACCCATGAGAGTGAGTGTAGACCAATTAAAATTAGCCGTGTTTATGTTGGAATTATCGTCGAGATGGCTTGACTTTGTGGCAAGCTCGGTACGATGAGGAAAATGTGGCGCGCGGGCGCAGGGGTATAAATCTAAGTGTTTAGAGATGAATAATTAATTCCAAAGCACCAAAGGAAAGAGAAAAAAACGATAAGTGATCAATAATCGCCAATGCTTGTTTGAAAGTGGTGCGTGTTTAAGCCTTTGTATGATGCCAATACATCGAGTCATCAAGTAAAAGATGGCGAGCGTGACAATCGGTTACTTATTATTATGTGGGCATGGTCTAACAATGTCGTAAGTGATTAGGAGATCTTAATGTGTTTCATGATATATTTTTCGGCAACCGGAGGGGCAATTATTGAACGAGACCGGAAAGGGCGACATGTGGTATTTTGGTTTTTGAATAATAATGAGTATTTAATTTGGATAATGATTAATAATTATATATAATTCAAATTTGATTATTGACAGGTCTATCTGGTTTTAGTACGACTTATGTTTTTGGATTTTTTTTGTAACAAGCATATTTCTCGTTTTTGAATAATTGGTATAAATTCCGGTATTTTGAGTGCACATATACTTTTGAATTTAATTCACGACGTAAGATTTCCTAGCCTTGGTTTTTGATAAGCAGGTGCGCATTGGTTTTGTGTTTTAAATGATCCCCACTAAGTTTGGATCGATCATCCATTTTTAGAAAATTTCACTGTGAGAACGCTAATAAATATTTTAATCGATATATTCCGTGTCGGTAAATTGTTCCTTATAGAACGCGACTAATAAACAGTTAGAACGACCGTGATTTGGTTTGTCGAATATATTTTCGCAACTTGTTTTAAACCTGTCTTTGATAAGACTACCATGATTTATGTTTTGATTTCGTGGGTATAATTTACCACTTGTTTTGTTGACTTCCATCCGGAATAGTCAGAGCGAATATTGTATTGCATATTTATTTTGAAAGAACGTAGAGAGGTCTGCGTGATGAACGAGAAGTCGTCATGTCCACGAACGAATGAAGAGACGAGTACGAAGGAACCAAGCACCGGACGACGCTCCCTTAATTGGTGGAAATGTAACAAACCGGTTTCCACGACGCGTAATGACGATCGCGAATTCGACGTCATAAAATTTATTTTAGAAAATCGTGTGACGAACGTCGACATTTACAAATTTAATTTTGTCCCGTAACTAATTATTTTCGGATTTATTAAAAGAACTAAATTAAAAAATTTATTTTTGATGTTTCGCGAGGTTACCGTTACGAGCCGCGTGATTCGTTAAACGTATTTAAGGAACGTAAAAATTTAATTAAATGTATAAATTTAAGATTTTTGTTTACGCCAAAGGGTTTTAAAAAAGGAAAATTATCTTTTATCCAAATAAAATCCCAAAAACCTTCCCGGGTCATTTCTCGACGAGGCGTGAATTAAGAATCGTGATTAAGTTCGTGATCGTACGTTTGAATGATCAAAGATTTGGTTTGTATTCTATTTCTATTAATAATATGCAAAAACAAATAAAATCAAGCCTAAAATGAAAGCAATTAAAGATTTAAACTAAAAACGATAACGGGATCCTAAACCCGTGCTTTAAAAACCCAAATTCTAAAATTTTAACCCTACAAATGCAAATTTAATTTATAAATGTCCTAAATGATAAAAGAAAATTAAAAAAAAAGAATTATATTTTTTTAACTTTTATATTATTTATTATGAATTAAAAACTGATTTAATCTAAAAAATTAATTAAAAATACTAAATTAATTTGGAAATTTCTAAATTTTTTATGAAAACTGCTTTAAGCTAAGTAGAATCTAAAAAAAATAAAAGTGGTGGTAAAACTGCTAACTAAAGGTTAAAAGGATAAGCTCTAAAGAGCTTATAGGCAAAACTGCTAACTAAAGGTTAAAAGGATAATAAAAGCAAGCTTAGACATAAAAGACCCAAGGGCAATGGTGGTAGCAGAGTGTGTGCTAAAGCTTGGTAAAGGTTGTGGAGGTCTTGGGTTCGAGCCTTGCTCACCCTTGGCCTCCCCAATTTTCCAAGTTTTTTATTTTTGCCAACTTTTGAAACAACTTTTTACTTAGGATGAAAATAAGCATTTTTTTAAAACTACAACTTTTTATGAAAAGCAGTAATAAACTGGTAAATAAGCAAAATGGAAAACAGATTACACTAAAAACTTAACACTTAACTTCAAAACTTAAACTTAACTGAATAAGCTTAAATAAGCAAACTAAAACCAAATAAGCTTCCGATAAATCTTGCGCCGATGATTAGTATGAAGTTTATAAAATGATTGATTGAGTTAATATGAATTTATGACAATATTAATATTTTAATGAGCTTTTGGGTCAAAAACGGATTTTGACATGTGTGTAAAGAGTAATTCCTGACAGAAAATTGAACGTTTGATTCGTGGTCACGAGATTTTGAAAAGTCAAATATTTTTGTGTTTACAAAAGATATAACAAATTATTTTTTTACGGGACGTTGTGATATAAAATAATGGGACTTCAACTCCAATAACGAATAAAACTGGATCGGAATCGAAATATACACTTAGAGTAAAATTGAAGATTAATTATTTAATATATATTAAATCTGACAGAAAAATTAATGTTAATAATTTGGAGTATTTTACGAGTCCGTTTCAGCCTTCCGGCGAAGGACAAAGTGTGATCGAAATGGGACGTTTCACTTCATAATCTCTTTTTGGTCAAAGTCACGAAAGTGTGATATAACGGGTCAAAACACTCCAAGGACCAAGTTCCTTCTGCAGAATCTCATCTGGAAGGGCGTTTAGGTCATTTTTTTGGTCGAGATTCCGTATAAAAAAAATTAAAGTTATAAAAGCGAGGCTATGAACTCACCTTGATCGAAGCCGATGATCAAATAATCGAAACAATCCACTGAAAATCAACGAACACGGTCACGACCTATAAATTACGTCGCTCGATTACTATGCCGAAAAATATAATCAACGATGCGTTCATCGTGTCGGTAAAATATATATCTTATATATATAAACATACATGTGATGAGAATTCCACTTGTGCGATCTAAATCCTATAACCCCACTTCATTGAGTTGTAATTATTCCTCACGTTTTATCTTACGTGACTTTAATTGAAAACTTTATATTTTCGATAACTTTCTATTTTTAGATAGTTACTATTTTCTGATAGTTACCATCTTTGGTAAGTTTAAACATTTAAGTATATTTTTAATAATTATCATTTTATTTATATTCATGTACTTAGTTAGAAGTTATATAAGTCTTATATGACTCGTTGACTTTTTAAAGTCAACATTTGACTTTTATACTTATATTTATTTTTACCCAAATCTGACCCGCGCCAAACGACCCTCTAAATCACATTTTCACGATTCGGAGTAAAAAAAGATTTTATGCGAAACGATATTCCGGACAGCTTTTTAGTTTTAGTCGAGACCCGAAACTCGACGGAAAATGACCAAAACGCCCTTTTTCAATTCTGTTGTAACTTGTATTTTTAATAAGAAAAAATTTCACAAATCGTCCCTATGGTTTGACCCAAAATCACAGATCATCCCTAACTCAAACTAATTACACCAAGCGTCCCTAATTTTAAAACTTGTAACACTCACGGTCCCTATTTTAGATGGGCGTTATCTTTTTCCGCTAAGTCTAAAAAAAAGAAGGGTATTTTGGTCTTTTCTATTTTACTCTAATATCATATTTTTGTCTTCACCCCCCTTTACATTTGTGCTTGAATATTTATTTATTCTTTTAATAAAATTCATAACTTCACCATATTTTCAACCAAAATTTATAACAACTTCAATATAAAATCATTACGGGTCTTCACATTGTAAAATCTTTTCAATTTTTGAGCACAACATTGAGGAAACTCAACACATCCAATCAAACTTTCTTGAACATTAATTTCTTTTCTGAATGGCACCACCATTTTCCATCAATATACCTACCAGATCCTCAATCATCCAATAAAACGCAGCAGTTTGACCATCGGTTTTGACCCGCTATATCACGTTTTCGTGACTTTGACCAAAAAGAGATTTTACAGAAAACATCATTCCGGACAAACTTTCGTGCATCGCCGAAAGGCTGAAACAGACTCAAAAGTGCTCAAAACGCTCGTTTAAAAATCTGGAGAGAATGTATGCTTTTAAAATAGCTTATTGGTAACTTATAAAATTTCCAAACTTCAATCGGCCATAACTTCTTCGTTATTAGGAGTTACGGGACGTTCGAATTACCGAAACGTACATTAGGACGAACTCTATCAGATTTCAACATTAAAAATCAGTTTTTATAAAATCTCAGACCTTGTTTTCCGTGTCAAACCTGCTATCCGAAATTATATGTTACAAAACACATCCAAAAACCATTTTCTCAATCACCCAATATTATCATCTAGCCTATTTGACGCAAGTATACTCGGATTTCATCACATGCAATAACTCGAAATCGATTAAATCGCAAAAACTAAAGTAACACAAGTATTAAAAATACTTACAAAGCTATATTAAGCAAGATCGGACTCGACTTGCCGAACTGGAACCAATCCCAAACATCAAAACCGGACTTTTCCCATTTAAACCAAGCTTCAAATAATGTTTATCTAGCTATTTTAAACATCCCTTTTACACGAAATTGTTTGAAACTAACCCAAATTCTAACTCCAAAAATACTCATTGCATGTGTTATTTTATTGCGTAGATGTGTAAGAAATGAAGAGAGGATTCGGAAAATATAGGTTGATCGGAATGCATGTGACTTTTTTCGGCGACGCGGTGGTTTTCGATGACCGGAAAACTTTTCCGGTGGTGGAGGAGTGATGGTGGCCGGCGGTGGTGATAAACAAGGGAGGGAGGAAGTAAAATTTTTGTAAAAGAAAGAAAAGTGTGTGTGTATGCTTGCTTATATAGAGATTTGGTTTGGCCATATGACACAAATGGCCCTCCCCTCTTTTCTCTTTTAGATTTTTGACACACCATACTTTTATTTAAGTTAAAAACGACAATCGTGGCTCGAGATTTCACCTCCGAGACCATTTTATTTTCTGTCACATTTTTCTTGGTTTAAAATATTTAATAAAATGTGTACATTTTAAAACACGAATCCGGCTCAAGACAAGGAACAAAATGACGACATTCATAAAAATAATAAATTTACGATCTTAAAAATAATAACGAGAAGCGTCGAAAATTTTTACGTTGCTTAAAACGTTCAACGAACATGCGGTCAAACGGTGACTCGCAAAACGTCAAAAATAAAAATTATCAAAATTTCTCAAAATTATTCGTAATAAAATACGAAAATAATTATTTACGACAAATAAAATTTTAAATGTCGACGTTCGCTCACATGATTCTACAAAATAAATATTATGACGTCGAATTCGCGATCGTCAAACGCGTCGTGAAACTCGGGTTGTTACATTCCACCCACCTTAAGAGAGCGCCGTCCTCGGTGCTCGTCTTTCCTTACTCGTCTCATCATTCGTTCGTGGCATGACGGCTTCTCGTCATCACGCAGACTCCTACGTCCTTTCAAAATAAATATGCGATGCAATATTCGCTCCGACTATTCCGAATGGAAAGTCAACAAAACAAGCGGTAAATTACTCCCACGAAATCAAAACAAAATCGTGGTAGCTCTTATCAAAAGAGGCAAAAATGAGTCGCAGAAATATATTCGACAAAACCAAATCACGTCGTTCTAACTTTTATAGTCGCGTTCTTCATAAGGAACAATATACGTCACGGCATATATTCGATTAAAATAATTATTACGTCGTTCTCCCGAGAAATTTTCTAAAATGGATGATCGATCCAAACTTAGTTGGGGATCATATAAACAACAAAACCAAGCGCACCTCGCTTATCAAAACCAAGGCTGAAACTTACGTCGTGAATTAAAATCAAAGTATATGCCACACTCAAATACGGAATTATACCAATATTCAAAACTGAGAAAATGCTTCGTTACCAAAAATCCAAAACATACGTCGCTAACTAAAACCAAGATAGACGTCAATAATCAAATTCGATATATATAATTATATCATTATCCAAATTAAAATACTCATCATTATTCAAAACCAAAATACACATGTCGCCCTTCCGGTCTCGTTCAATAATGCCTCCCTGGTTGCGAAAAAAAATAATCTGAAACACATTAGATCTCCTAATTATCTTACGATATTGTTACACAAGCCACATAATCACATAAGTATCTATTGTACGCTCGCCATCTTTTACATGATGACTCAATGAATTGGGCTCATACAAGGGCATTCATCACGCCCGCTCTCAACCAAGCATTGGCGATTATTATCACATTTCGTATTCGCTTCCCCTTGAAGCTTTTGGCATAATTATTCATTCTAACACTTAGGTTTATACCCCTCCGATCACGTTTTCCTCATCGTACCGAGCTTGCCACAAAGTCAAGCCACCTCGACGATAATTCCAACATAAACACGGCTAATTCTAATTGGTCTACACTCACTCTCATGGGTACTTCAAGCCACAATCGTCAACAAGACATTTGGCGATGTCCACCCACCTTATTACGTCCTAAGTTCTCACTTGGGCGATTACACCCATTCGCTTACATCCTAAACCGCATCAGTGGCCACGAAAAAGTGACATGAACGCTCACTACCATTTAAAGCACATAGCACATATAGCACCTATCCCATATAATTCGGCGGCGACAATCCCGCTACAACACATAATGTCAGATGACAAATCAAAATCAATTTTGAAAACAATGAGCATCATGGACTTATTGCTCGTCCGATGAAAATTCAAAATTTTCAACGTTTCCTTATGGCGACTAACATCGTTGGTTTGGTCCCTTCTCATCGCGTAGCATCATTGATGAATCAAATCATCAAGTCGAAATACTCACACTACTAATTTAATACCGCTCGACTTAAGACGTTGGCTATTTTGGTTGTTCCTCCAGTAATAGAAACGGACGTTACCATTTAGCTAGAATCTCAATCAATTCGCCACTCTTTACGCCCTTAGGTCGTCACGTCCCGGAGTAAGGGCCACTACACTTAACCGTAGGTCAAGTATAGTATAGTGTCTCATTAAAATCCATGACGATTAAGGTATGTCACAACTACACTACCACTACTCTCATTGGCGGAAGACGAAAAGAATTTTCTTCACGACCTTTGGTTGATACAACATTAACAAGGCACATTTGATGTAGGAGAAGTCTTCTCCAATCTTCACTTTCAACTTTCTAAAGTAACCTTCTTAGCTTCCACCCACCTTAGGAATCTTTACATCTCCAAGAAGATCCCTTCTCAGTGTCGGTATCAGGTTCACACCCTTGATAGCTCAAATCTATCATCGCTTACTAGCACATTGACTATACTTGGTCTTGACACGTCTCCACAACAGGTACCGATTTTAAACACTACGAACTAAGCTTTACTCCTTTCTAGACACACTCGTTCTGAACAATACCGTAGGTATTTCCGCTTCGGAACGACTTGGTCATAATGACTCGCATGAGACTCTCTCCATGCAGTCGATAAGAATAGTGTTACTTGCATAAAAATCCGTAGCAGGGTAAAAATATTTTCTCCTTCCGGAAGCTTGACCCAAACATTTATCTCAATTACCAAGTGTTTTAAGGGGGACGATTTATCCGACATAGCATGGTTCTTTCTAAATTATGCATAGTTGATCAGGTTATGCATAATTGAGGACCAAACGAAATCATGCCCTCCCTCGTTAAAATGTTTCTTTTCCATACGCTACATGCGTAAATTAATTCCAAGAAAATTTTTGAATAGTAAAAATCAAATCATTTCAAAAGAACGAAAAGAAGATAGCACCACCTTCTATTTTTTTAATTTTTTTTAAAGAAAAAAAAATTTTGAAAAGAAAATTTTATTTGACACCATAGGGTCAGTTTATGAAATTTGAAAACCCAGTTTTCCATTGTTTTCACAATCAGTTTATCCAACATAGTCAATATGATTCGCGCAACGACATTTGTTCATTAGACAAGTTCGTTATCGCAATTCACAATTTTAAAATCATTAACTTCACAAAACGCCATTAAATACAGTTTGGTCAACGGTCACGGCAAGTTCCAAAAATAATACCCACTCATGGACTATGCAAGCAAGTAATACACACGTGTGAAAATTCGCTAAATAAAATCACTTAATCACTCGAGTTCATATCAATCTCACAATGAGTCTAATGTCGTGAGGTATCAATAACCTCCTAGCATCACTCAACGAGATAATACCTACGACAACATCACTCATAAACCATAACAATAAGGGCTATCATAACAATGACATAGGGTGACAATGCCCATACATCCGAAATTTCCTAAAAAGGGGTACATAAATGGTTTCTAAAACCAAAACGTCCTACCATGACGGTTTCTATGTTTCTAATACATAGAACGATTTATAAACGATCTATACATATTCATGAACTCTCATGGGTTCAGATTCAAATAATGGCTAAAGAATACGCCATCACCACAACGCTGGTGGTAAGATAAAACCTTGAGGCAACAATGACCTCAAACTACTAAACTATTTAAGTTCTTGAAATCCTCCTAATTACTAATCCGTAAAGGATAAAAGTACGAGGTTTTTGCCTACGGAAAGCATTTCGAATCTATTTTCCAGAAACATAGGGCCCACTGCCCAGAAAGTTTTTTTTATCCAAGGTGAAATTACCCTTTTACCCCTATTTATCAAAGCCGCCTATTTTTCCAAAATTTTATCGCTACACTAAATTGAGTGTATCTCCTAAACTGTGCGTCCGCAAAATCCGAAACGACCGCTCAAGTCTAAGTTTGTTCAATATATAGAACTTACAGTTTTACATATTTAGGTGTTGCTATATAAGTTTTTGAACTTATTACTCATTCAAATTCTGGTCTAAATTTTCTGACTAGTTTTGCCATTTTAGCGATATCTCATTCGTCGGGCGTCGATATGACTCCATCCGAATTCCTATATGTACCTAAGATGTCTTTCTACATCCTAGTCCAATTTCCCAGGTCTTCATAGACCAAAAATATTTTGAAACATACCCAACAAGCTGCTATCCCAAAGCAATCCCCAAAGAAATTTTGACAAATTTTTGTAGCTTACGAAAATGAGCGAAATTTGAAATTTATTGATGCTTTTGATGTGAAACCAATTGGAGGTGATAGCCCTAAGAGTCTTCTACAGGTACCTAAATTTTCTTTTGAAAAGTTATTACAAAAATATGGAGTTATACTCCTTTTCCCAACGGTATACCCGATTTGACTATTTTTACAAAAATGACGATATCTCACTCATCCGGAGGAGATACGAACCTATCCAAAGAACCACATATACTTAAGACATATGCCCACATCCATATTGGATTTCCCAGGTGCCTTATGACCAAAAATAATTCACAATCAACCCCACAACCTGCTGGTTACAAACTGCCGTATAATCCGTTTCAAAATCCAATCAAACACCATTTTAATTCCTTCAAACGCCAATACAAAGCCATACCCAATGACCTAACACTCATTCAAACACAAAAACTCATAGATTTCCAGAATCAAACATTTCATGACTTACTAAGTAGAGGTCGATACGAGAGAATCAAATGCAAACACCAACTTTCTTTGAAAGTTCTAAAGATAGACGTTTCCAAACGACATATTACGCGGGAGTAAGTTTATAACTGTTTTCCAAAAAAATGAAGGTTCATGGGATGACATATAAAAGTCATACTCCCTGATATTTGAGAAATCATATATCCTTTTTATACCAAAAATGGCCCTAAAATGAACAAATTGTGTAAATTATGCTTGTATATTGCTTGTTTTGTCATTTGTGATGTGTAGGTACGGATATTGCAAAAATACAAGAAAACGGTCAAAACCGGACAAACACGAACACGGGGAACGGATAGAATGTACAAGAGCTGGTAATAATATTCTAGCAAGTTCCAACAAAGCTCAACCCATAGGTCAACCCACAAAAAGACAAAACCGTTCAAAATAACCCAAATAGACCCCTTTAATGTTAAATCAAATTCACACCAAAAACCCTAAATCCACTGAACAACCGTTAGTCCTCTTTTATTAAGAAACTAACGGTCGTTATCTCCTAAAATCATATAACCTTTCACCCTTTATACCCTTAACCGGTCCAACCCTTTTTAAATAAAACTATGGCTCAAAACACTTCCCGAGCCCAAGTCAACCTATCCCTTTTTACCCCAGGTCAAATGACTCAAATTAAATCGTTATAGAGAAGAAAATGGCGCCAAATCTACTTTGTTACTATTTCACCGTCTTACCCAATTTACCATCTTCAAAATTACTCGGATAAAATGCAATTAACTTGGCCAAAAGATGCTTAGTACCTAGCAATGACTCATCAAAGGCGAAACGTCACCAAAGGGTTGTGATTGGTCAAACAGGCTCAAGGGGTTGACACGCGTGCTACAAACAAACACACCAAAAGATGGGAAATTACACTAAACTTAGTGTAAAAGAAGCACAAGGCCTCTGACATAAGGATTGCCACGCTCGCAATCCGTGTGATAACATTTTTAATCTAACAGCTAAGACAAGGGATCCAATGATTGGCAATGATTGAAATGTCAAGATTAGAGCAAAAAGGAGCGTGTGTTAAAGACTAGAAGCTTCTCTCGAGCCTATAAATACAAGACCTCCTTCACTCACATTATCATCTAGCTTAATTTAGGAGTAGTGTAAAAATAGTTTTAGCTTATTGTAATTTTCTAGTTTATAGTCAATTAAGTCTTTGTAATCTTTGTTAAAAAGCATTGTAATTCATATTTCATTTATAAAATTTGAAGTCACTTTTAATCCTGTGTTAGATTCAGTTTACTTTAAAATCAAAATGGTTTTATAAGCTCTCAACTGTTCTTTTAAGCTCTTAATAAGCTGTTATTTACACTACATAAGCTAGATTCTCATTAAAGCTCTTAAAGCTTAATGAGCTTATTGAAACTTAATTCCACCCTATAAATCACCTCAGCTTTTATGGAAGGGAAGCCAGTAATGGAAGGGCTTTCAGGACCTCACTAGCTTATCCTAGGATAAGCTGAAGCTTGTTGATAGCTCAAAAGAGCATTTATAAGTCTTATTTAATCTAAGGCTATTGTAAGTTTCTCAATTATTATTTTTATAGCTTAATTCTGCATTTAGCTTAAATAATGCTTTGCACTTGCTTATTTCTGTTTAAGGTAGCTTATTGTAGCTTATATTAGTAGGTTAATGCTTAATATTGTCATTTAATAGCTTAGATCTTAGTCTGCTAATTAATTTTACAAAACAATTTAAAAAACTAAAAATAGTAGCATAATTCATTAGCTTATTGTTCTGGATTATTTGATAATTGAAAAATATTCATTAGGTATGTTTTAAGCTAAACATCATCTGGTATCTAAGATTTTAGCTTTAATTCTCATTTTTATAAGCTGAAAATGAATTTAAAGAAAATAAGGGGGTGTTTGGGTCAAGCAGTACTAACTCAAGTTAGTACTGCTTAGGCCCTTTTGTCTTTAAAATTATTTTTAAATCTATTATTTAGGTTTATAAGAGTATGATTTAATTGTTTGGTGAGTATAATTCTGATTTTATCAAAGTTAGTTAATAGTAGATAAGATCTGTTAGGCTTAGTTCATTTAGCATAGCAATTTAAGCCCTTATCTGTTTGAGCTATTGAAATGGCTCACCTAGCTTGTGTTTTGGTGTTTTATAGAAGTAGAATACAAGTCCTTTTGCCTGCACTATGTAGTTTTTAGATTTGGTTCATTTGGTGCAAACTGCATCAGCACTAAAACTGGCAAAAAGCCTTTTTCAAGTTCATTTTTCAACTAGTAAAATTAGTTTTTAGAATTTCAAATTTTGAGCACAAGTATTTTTTAGGTAAAACTACATCTGTTTGAACTTATTTTGTAAAATTTAGCTTAATTAGTTATCTATTTTTTAAGTCTCAAATAAGCACTTTGTCATTTTTCATTAAACTTTGAAAAACAAAAAAATAGAGTAGATAGCTTTTTCAGCCAGCTTTTTCTTTGATCATTTGCATTTCAAAATACTTTTCAAGTGATGTTTTTAGTAGTTTCTAGTACAAGCTTTAAGTAGGTGCAGAGCTTATTGTCATAAGGTTTCTTTGTTAGTTTAAAAATAAGCTCAAAAGGTGCTATACTGTCTGTTTGGTTAACAGTTTTTGATAAATTGCTTATTTGAGAATTTTTAGCTTATAGCTTGTAGATTTAGCTTAATTCCTGTTAAATCTAGCTTATTAGATTAATTTACAGTAGAGCATAGCTTATTCAGTTCAATATTTAGCTTATTTTGTCTTTTCTTAAAAATCCAAAAACATAAAAAAATCACCATAAGTAGCTTTTTCATTTAACTTTTTCAGTGCTTATTTTAATTTCAAAATGCTTTTTGTTTATTGTTTAAAGTAGCTTACAAGCTGAGCTTTAAGGTGAAATAAGTTAGATTTTCATAAGGTTATGTTTGCTTATTAAAAATTAAGCTCAAAAGTTGCTAATTGCCTGTTTGGTATGCAGTTTTTAAATAAGTGCTTATTTGGATTTTTTTCAGCTTATGGCTTATCCATTGTGCTTATTTCTAGTTCAGTTTAGCTTATTAGGGGAGTTTTAGGTTAGTCATAGCTTATTTGATTTGGTTTGAGATTATCTTAGCTTATTAGTATAATTGTGTTTTAAAGAAAAAGTTAAAAAAGTGGTTAAGTATGTTCTGTCTAATTCTTAAGCTGTTAACTAGCTTATTAGTGATTTAGAAAAAAGTTGATTTCACAAAAATAGCTTATTTTTATCTGCTTTATAACTTTGCTTTTTAGGTTTTAGCAAAAATAAAAAAAGGGGAAGGAGGGAAATTGTGAGTGAGCAAGGCTCGAACTCACAACCTCGACCTCCTTCAACCCTTTCATAACACTCAACACACACCACACTAACCACTGCGCCCTTGGGACTTTTACGTCCTAAGGTGCGTTTTAAATCCTTTTAACCCTTTTTTGAGTTTTAAGTATAATAAGCATTTCGAGTGCTTATTTGCTTTTTTCGGCTTATTTAGTTTAGCTCTTTAGGATTTGTTAATTTTCCTACATCCTGCTTATCATAAGCTATTTTTAGAAATTTTCTAGGATTTTTAGCTTAAAGTTTTATAATTTTCGTGAATTAATTTCGTTAAAAACTTTAAAAAATCATAAAAAATAGAGAAATAATCAAAAAAATAATTTTCTTTTTTATAAAATTTTCTTTTATCATATTCTAGGCTTAGGTTTGAAATTTACTTTCGTAGGGTTAATATTGTGAAAGTTCATTTTTTAAAGAACGGGATTTCATTCCCGTTCTTGTTTTCTTAGTTTTTAAACTTAACTTACCCTCGTTTTAGAATTTCCTTAGCATTTTCTTTTAAATAGTCATTTAGGATTAGAAAAAAGTTTAGAAAAGCATTTAGGGTTTAATTTTAGTTCAATTGCTTATTTGTCGCATTTTCATTAATTCCCGTTATTCGTTTTTGACTTTAATTGCTTAGTCGTTAATTTTACTTGCTTGCTTAAATTGTTTTTTTTAATTGTAGATTTAGAAAATTAATCCAAAAAGTTTGAACCAATTCAAGTCATTGTCCAAATAACAAACGGGGTCTCAATTTCATAAGTCTTTGGGAAAACGACCCGGTAATCACTTACCGGTTAAACGTGTGATATTTTTGTAGATTTTTACTTTAAATCTTTGTCCTCAAGGATTTTTAGTAAATTTATTTATACTTTGATATTATACGTATTATAACTATTACACCAAAGCCGCTTCCTTCGGCTTTCAAAGCCGGTCCTATCGTGAGAATAGAATCATCCTTGCTGGTTCTACAGAACCACTTTCTAGTTTTTGGACTCTTACATTTGTTTTGTAGGTACTCCTAAAGTAAGGGGGAGCTTATTCCATCTTAACTAACACATTTATTTTGTAGCATTACATCACATTTATGATTTCCTCAAGCTAAAAAGGGGATACCTCCAATAAGGGGGAGTTTTGGATCTCAGTTCAAACCAACTCAAGACAATCTTACATTTACTTCATGAAAATAAAAAAGGGGGTACTTCCATCATCAATTCATCTCGATCTTACTTTTACCTCTCTTCCTCTTCAAATTAGAATTATCTCTTCAATTTTTTGTTTTGACAAAAAGGGGGTGAAGGAAAGTAAAATGGAACTTAATCCACAATCATAAATTGTTCTTCCATTTAGTTTACTTCCAATAATTTTTATGTTTTGTCATCAACAAAAAGGGGAAGATTGTTAATACAAATAAACCGGTAAAAAGCGTTTATTTCTATTTTAGGATCTTACTATGTTTTGTTAATAACAACTAATAAAACCGCGTTAAAGTAAACTACCCAAATGGAAGAAATGTTATATCAACTCTTACCTTTTCATTTTTAGAAATACTTAGAATTACAAGTAAATAATTTAAATACTACTTGCATCATGCATGACATCATCAAATACAGCATATCTTAGGGTAATCTTACAAGATTACATATGATCTCTCAATATTTTGCATATCAAAATCCGGATTTGGTTACTGTTGGCCGGTTCTGTTGAAGAACGCTGGCCAGTTCCCTTCTGCAATGAAATCGGCAGAACCGGGCTACAGTGCAGATTTTTGGCTATAAATACCAAGCCATTTCTCATGTTTTACTCACCCTTTTCTAATTCTATACTCTCTAATCTACTGATCATTCTCCTCTCATCAGTTCTTGTTTAGTTTCTTTTAGCATTTGTAGGTAATTCTCTTCATTCGCATCATCAAGATCATATCTCTGATTCTTGTACATCATATAGTAGTTGTATTCATCCTCTTTGTAAACCAAGTTGAGATACTACTGTGAGCGCGTGCGAGGAGCCGTACAGGAAGAGTCAGAGATATAGCGCGTTAAAATGTAAGCACTGGTGAGGATCTATAGCCGGTTTGAAAGATAGTAAGTTGGTGACTAGTGTTTACTAACTCTCGAGTAGGTGACTCGGGGAGTGGAGTAGGGCAAGGAAGGTGTCCTTGTAGCCGAACCACTATAAACGCTTGCGTCTTGGTTCTTTACTTTCTTGCATTACATTTATTCTCTAACCAAACACAAATTCAAACTCCGGTAGAAAAATAACAAAGTTTGAAAAAGAAATCTTAAACAAGAAAACGAGAGAGTGCGAGAGCGCTGAGGAGGGCGAGGAAAAAACCTCCCCCCCCCCCCCTTCTAGTTTTTCACATGCTTCATCAGCTTCTTCATCTTTTCCCATGTAACAATCTTTTATTTTCCCTTATTCTTTCGTTGTTTCTTCACATGATCCCACCAAAGTGAGGTGTGTTTCCTCAACCGAACGGCAACCATCTTGACTTTTAAATGATCGGGTATCTCTTTTAAATCAAAGATCCTTTCAACTGTACTCAGCCACTAAGTAAAATCATCGTGATGAGACTTGTCCGCAAATTCAAGAATCTCAACCTTTATACCTATACCTCGTAATGGATCATCACGGAATTTCCCATCGCGATGTCCTTGATGAGCTCCGCCAAAAGGATTAAACTCATTGTCTCTGTTGTTCCAAACACTCGGATTCGATAAGGTCTCTTCTGTCGGCGAATCATGCATGATTTCTTGTTGGAGCTCGAGTTCTTGTACCCGCTGTTGCAAGCGTTCGATTTCAATATCACGCTGATCACACGCATCGATCACGTCATTGAAGTGACCAGCCCCATGGCACGAGCACCACGACGAGTAACTGGACCACGGCCTCTTCCACATACACGAGGGTTCTGATCAGCCATTCGTACCTAGATCTTTGATGCCAAATGATGTCCAGACGATATATCTAAACAACTTAAACACGCGAATATAAAAGAACTAAATTAAATCGAAATCCCAAAGGAAAATCGAGTTTGATTGATAATTAGTAATAAAAAAGTCCTTGTAATAGTAGCCCTAAAACATTATTTAAAGGAGAAGATATGTAATTCCTTTGAGAGAAAGATACATATCTTTTCTTGTTTTTAAAACTATATAGATTAGGAAACAAATCCTAATCAATTATTAAAAATAACAAAAATGAGAAATAGAAAAGATAAATACTAAAACTTTATCTAAGCACTCCCGACATCAAATATATTTTTTTTAATTCTCATATTATAATATGTCATATTAATTTTTCACAATCTCACAACATAAACATACAAACTCTAGAAAATATCATCCATTATAGAAAATCATTATACAATATTTGCCAAGAAAACACAAAATACAAAACTTGTTAAACAGCATACGCCTCCAAACTCGTACTTTGCACATGTACCATGCTTGTAGACTTGTAGCTGAATATGTTTGAAGACGTGGTATACTTGTTATTAAGAAGTAAAATTTAAATGTAGTGTTGTGTCATTGTAAACGTATTACTTCTGCATAATCGATTTAGTTAGAACTAGCAGGGTACTTACGCGTTGTAACGGCGGGTACCCTATAATTAAAGTTTAGACGCCAACAAAACAAAAAGGAACTGATTAACCAGAGAATAAAAAAATGATCTCAATTCGACCCGATTCATGTGTTTTTACCGGTTACGACCGGTTAGCTCCGTTTTATTTTCGGACGAATTTTATTGGCTAGCCAAACCGGTGGCGACTCCGATTTCTTGTTGAACCCGTTGGTCCGGTTCAGTTTTCAAAACCATATGTATCATCAACTTGTTAGCTTATAAATTGTTTTAAGCTTTGTATGTTTTATCATCTTGTACAATGTGTATAATAACATTTGAGAAAAGTTCATTTGCATACCAGTTTTTCCTCATATATCAAGGGACAAATCTCCACCATCCATTTGAGTTTGATCTAATGGTGATGATTAATCTAATATTTAACTTTATTTAATGGATAAGATTAAACCTTAAAAAACATCCACCACCCCTTCTTACCTTTGTGTTTTTTAATTAAAACACATTTTCACCCTTATTTTTAAAAATCACATACCGCAAAAACCGTAAAACGTTAAGATTTATAAATTACACCATCGTGACGAGCATTTAATTATCTTTAAATAGAGGGGCACTTTCATATACTTTCGACAAACTTTTTTTTTGTTTTTTTGTTTTTTCTCGTGCAGTATTTTGTTTGATATATCACTTGTGATATTACACTAATCTGTAAGTTAGAACACTTCACATGCTTTCGTAAAACGGGTATAAATATTTGTGTGGAACTCCAACTGATTCATCGTTTTTGGCATTTAAAAGTACATATCCTTAGCTTTCTAACCATTTATCATACATAATTTTTGGACCTCCAAATCAAAATAGTTTATTTATAGAAGTTGATGAATATCGAAGAATTTTATTTTTTATCATCAAACCCGCTTGAAGTATCACATGTGATATAACATATTTGTACGTTCGAACACTCAACATGATGTCATGAAATGAGCATAAGTATTTGTGTAAAACATTAAATGATTGATCATGTTTGACATAAAAATAAACATCTTTACCATTCTAACCATATATCAAACATAATTTGTGAAAATTAAATTAAAACACTATAAAAACTATGTTTTAACCCTTTTAATCCTACTAACAGTATAATATCACAAGTGATAAATAACATTGATTACATGTTAAGATTTTCAAAAATAATCACAATTAGTGTCACATTATATTGCTTTATCACATGTGATATTAATTATATGTGAAATACCATAACTAATGTCACATTATATTACTTTATCACATGAGATTTTATTATATATTTATTTATCACCGGTGATACTACAATGTCAGGGGTAATAATTGTTAAGCTACGAGTGAATCTTAGTTTATAAAGGTATTGGTATAGGTTTTAGTGGTTAGGGTTTTAGGGGTTTTGGTATATAGTTTAGTGGTTAGGGGTTTAAGGTTTAGGGTATAAATTTTAAAGTTTATGTATATATATCACTTGTGATATTACACCTAGTGGTTAGAGGTTTAGGTTTTTGGTATAGGGTAGTCGTCAGGGGTTTAGTGTTTTTGGTATAGATTTTAAAGTTTATGTATATACCACTTGTGATATTATACCTAGTGTTTATGGATTTAGGGTTTTTGCATAGGGTTTAGTGGTTAGGGGTTTAGGGTTTAGGTATAAGGATTAGTGGTTAGGGAGGAGGGTTGAAGGTTTTTGGCACAGGGTTTAGTGGTTAGAGGTTTAGGGTTTTGGTATATGGTTTAGTGGTTAGGTGTTTAGGGTTTATGGTATAGGGTTTAGTGGTTAAGGGTTTAGGTTTTGGGTATAAAATTTAATTTAGGGGTTTAGGTGTTTAGTATAGGTTTTAAAAGTTTATATATATATATCATTTTTGAATTAACATATATGGTTTAGAGTTTTTATAAGGTTTAGTTGATTATGGTGTTATTTTTGTATATATTTATGGTTAGGGTTAGGATATTTATATAAGATTTAAAGTTATAATATAGGAGCGCGCGAGACGAGAGAGAGAGCGAGCGCGCGAGCGGTTAATAAAGGTTAGTTTTTGGTATAGGTTTTATGGTTATTTAGGTTATGGATAGATTTGTAAATTTTAGTGTATATTTCACTTGTGATATTAATATAAAGTAGTTAGGGTTTTAACGTTTGGATAGGTTAGTGTTTAGGTTAAGGTTTTTGTATAAGATTTTATAGTTTATGTTTTATATCACTTTGATTTATACCTTATGTTAGTTTAAGTTTTATTACGTTAGTGTTAGGTTTAGGATTTTTGGTATAAATATTATTGATGAGAGAGCTAGCGAGCGAGAAGCGAGCGAGATGAGATGGATTTATACCGTGTAGTTTGTGTTTAAATTTTTGCTATAGTTTTTTGTGGTTAAGTTTAGAGTTTTTTGTATATATTTTAAAGTTTATGATATATCAATTGTGATATTATTAACCTAGTGTTAGGGATTCAGTTTTTGGTATATGGGTTTTATAATGGTTTTAGGTTTTTGTATAGGTTTAGTGTTAGGGAGGGGGTGTAGTTGTTTTGGTATAGGGTTCAGCGTAGTGTTTGAGGTTTGTAGAAAGTTTTAGTGATAGCGTTTAGTTTTTTGTTTTAAGGTTGGTGGTTGAGGGTTAGGGTTTTTTAGATAGTTTTAAAGTTTTATGTAAATATCACTTGTGATATTAAAATATGTGAGGTTTAGGTGTTTGTATATGTATAGGGTTTTGTTGTTATATTAAAGTTTATGTAATATCACTTGTGAGTAGTGTGTTTAAAGTGTGTTTGGGTTTTAACGTTTTGGTATATTTAGTGTTAGGTTTTAGTGTTTTACAGATATTTTATGTTAAGAGAGAGAGCGCTAGAGTTGTGAGATATTATTATTTGTGTTGTGGTTAGATTTTAAGTATAAGGTTTTAGTATGTTTGGTTTGTTTTTGTTTGATTTTAAAGTTTTTGTTTATTAAGTGTGTTATTATTTTAATTTATTAGGTTAGGGAGAGAGTGAGAGAGAGAGGTTAGTGTTAGTGTTTATGAGTTTTTGTTATACGAGCTATGTAGCGCGTAGAGAGCGATGATTGTTACCACATGAGAAATTATACATATGTTATGGTTAGGGTTTTGGTATAGGTTTATGTTAGTTTAAGATGGTTAAGGGTTTTTAAGGATTTTGGCATAAATTTCCCCATTGATAGAAAAACGTATAACCGGAATAGAACACACAAAATGGACAAAAACGTCGAAAACGTAGCAGAAATAGGACGAAGGAAGAGTGTGCGAAACGACAAAAACTGACAAAGACCGACAAAAACGTATAACAACAACCGAAACATATGCAACGGATGATACGTCCTGAAAACACCGAAAACACGAAATCATATGAAAACGACATACCTGCGAAAATAAAAAAAAACTCGAAACGAATGAAAACGGTGAAAACGTGCGAGAAAAGACAAAACTACAAAAACACGAAAACATCAAATCAGTAGAAAACGTGTTGAAATAGACGAAAGCTTGCGAAAAAGGTCGAAAGAGTAGAAATCATCGAATGCGTACGAAAACGGATATGAGCTTTCGAGGGAGAGCTGACTAAGAAGGCTGGTCGGAAAGCTGACGAAAACCGCGAGGAGCTGGCGAAACCGCGAGAGCTGGCGCGCGCGCCGTCGTGCGCGTGCGTGCGAGTGGACTAAAAACGCGCGAGAGCTGTCAAAAACGCAGAAAGCTGAGTAAACGCGAAAGCCTACGAAAATGCGTGAATTCGGACAAAGCCGTCGAAAAAGTAAGGAAAACAATAAAATGTCACGAAAATCAGAATAAAACGGCAAATCGGATGAAAATGTATGTAAATGTAAAAAACGTGCGAAAACGTAAGAAAATGTCAAAAAAACGTAAAAACAGACAAAACCATAAAAAACAGATGAAAATGAAAAAAAAGACGAAAACGTAAAATATCTGACGAAAACGTTAAAAAATGGATGAAAACGTAAAAAACGAACGAAAAACGTAAAAAAAAAAAAAAAAAAAAAAAAAAAAAAAACACAAAAACGAGAACTAACGACTAAAACGTAAAAAACGACGAAAACTTAAAAAACAAGACGAAATCGAAAAAAAACAAGGTAGAAACATATAAAACGACATCAATTAAAGAAAATTAACGAACACATAAAAAAACTGATGAAAACGTAAAAAGAGACGGAAAACGAAAAAACGGACGAAATGTAAAAAAAATTCAGAGAAAAAAACGTAAAAAACTGACAAAAACGAAAAAAAGGTGAAACGTAAAAAAAGACAAACGTGAAGATAACGTCGAAAACGTTAAAAAAACGGACGAAAACTAAAAAACTTGGTGAAACTAAAATAACGGATGAAACGTAAAAAACAGACTAAAACGTAAAAAAACAGACGAAAACGTAAAATAACTGACGAAAACGTAAAAAAACGAACGAAAACGTAAAATAACTGACGAAAACGTTAAAAACGGACGAAAATGTAAAAAAATGGACGAAAACGTAAAAAACAAATGAAAACGTAAAAAAAAGACGAAAAAGTAAGAACACCGAAACTAAAAAAACTTCTCGCTCTCGGCTCTAGCTCTGTCATCTCTCTATCCACCTCGCTTTTAAAAATTTAGACAAACACGTAAAAAACTGACAGAAACGAAAAAAAGCAACAAAACTAAAAACTGATGAAAACATAAAACTGACGAAGAACCGTAAAAAAAAACGGATGAAACGTATAAAAAAGACGAAAACGTGAAATAACTGACGAAAACGTTAAAAAAATGGACGAAAACGTAAAAAACCCGACGAAAACGTAAAATAACGGAGGAAACGTAAAAAAAAGACGAAAACGTAAAAAAACAGACGAAAACGTAAAATAACTGACGAAAACGTTAAAAAATGGACGAAAACGTAAAAAAAGGCCGAAAACGTAATTAAACTGACGAAAACGTATAAAAACGTAAAAAACGTAAAGAAACGTAAAAATACGTACAAAATATCAAAAAAATTAATTAATTGCAATTTGGGTAAGATTTGCCAACACTATAAATAATGAGGGAGTGGTAGTGTGAGTTTTAGTAAATTTACACTTTTGGTCCCTCCATGTTTTTTTTAATCTTAAATCATGTCTTTTTAATCTAATGAAATGAATGGTCAAGATTTGTCCCTTGGTATGCAGGGAGAAACTAGTATGTAAAATAACTCACCTCAATAACATTTATATTTTATTTTAGGGGTGTTTTTTTAAGTAACATTGATTAGTGTATTTAATTAGTTTATACTTGTAAAAGATATATATATGGTGACATGCCAAACTTCCTCATTTTGGCCCCACCGAGTGTCATGTCATCTTAACACTCTCACTTCAAAATACTCTTTTACTCATAACATACCATCAACCTCCTAATTTTGGCTCCACCACCTACAATTTTATTTTCTTTTCTTTTCCATCTTAACATGTTCATATAAATAAAACCGGCCCACTCTAAGAAAATATACCGTGATCCAACTCAAATACCAGGCCCAACCCCATCCCTTATAATTTGGGTATGATAACATAGAACCCTAATATTTCTCATCTAAATCCCACGCCCCCCTTTTTTTCATAAGTGCAATCACAAACCAAATCACCTTATCACTTCTAAAAAATAAAACGCATCAACCCTTACATCCACAAACCAAATCACTTTATCACTTCTAAAAAATGTAACGTATATATCTTTTATCGTTTCCTTGCTCACTTAAACGGCGAAAATCCAAAAAAACCAAAACGGTGAGGGTTGATGGTGTGGTGGCAAGCCTTGGCGAGCTGCCACGTATGAACGATGAGCTCACCTCGCCACCATACCGTTCCCTCGTGGAGAAATAAATGTTTGCTTTAATATATATATTTTCTATTTTAGGGGTGTTTTAAAAATAACATTAATTATTGTATTTAATTAGTTTATACTTGTAACATATGCATGGAGGAATAAATGTTGTACATTTTGCTTTAATATTTGTATTTGTTAGATAGTTGATTTTGTGGTGAAAGGTTGCATTTAAGGATTGTACATTATGTTTTATAACTTGGATTACTTAATTTTTTTAGAGCATTAAATGAAGAGAGAGTATTTAATTTGTTTTATATGTAGTACGAGTCATGCTGACCCGTAGCGATGCACACCTGTGTTTTTTTTCAATTTTTTTTGATGGTGTGCGTATAATGGTCCTTGCATCGTGATTAATATCGAATGTTGACTTCCTCAATTGTTTGGATGGGTATTACCCATACAATTGTATGGGGATTTGAGATTGACATGCATGTTTGATCCCTGTATACAGATGTCTTTAGATTTACGTATCTAGATGGGCAACGTCAATTTAGCATAGCTGTGATTACTGTAACTGGGGTAATGAATTTCGTGACGTCTAACGGTATGTTACATTTTGAAATGTTTGTGCAAATGTGTCGTCGTGAACGTCGTATTGCGGAAACTGTATCAATAGATGAGGTGCATAGCGGTTATATGTATTGGCTACTAACCCACATCTAACCGACTAATCAACATGGCAATAATCTAAGACCTGTAAAAAATTGAAAGAAATTAGACTATATATGCTTAGTTTTTTTTTTCCATGGAAGAAACATATTTGTATACGCTTATTCTTTGAATGTGTTTGCCCACGGGTTGTATCTATTGGTTGATTTCTACTAATCTGTGAGATGTGGGAGTGTAAATCATGTTAATCAAAACCATAATCAGCTCGATCAACTATCACCTCAACTAATGAATCATGTTTCTCTTTAAATGCAATGTTATCATTCTTCTTCAATTGTCAACTTGTATAAAAGAGACAAAACTAGTGAAATTTAGTTCCTATAAAAGATACATAATGATACACCTTGTATGGAAGTAACAAAACAATAACATGCGGTCTGTATAAAAAAATCTCATTGGGGACTTCTGGTTCAATTTGTATAAAGGAGATTTAATATAAAATACAAAAACACCAAATTGAAACAAATAACATGCTGTTTGTAAGCGTATAAGTGCATACCAATCTGACCATCTTCATATACTTGCAATTCCGTTACAGTCTTCAAAGGTCTAAATTCAAACCCATCCAAATCAGGACACTTTTTCACATATATTAATTTATGTTCGAGTAAAAGCTTAGACGCAATGGACTATTAACATTCTGTATTTGGTGTTGTATTTCTCTTGCCCCTTCTGCAAGATTATAACGTTGTAGAGTCACAACATCCCCGTTCTTTTAGGTTGACTTTATATCCCATAACCAATTCATTATAACTGGCCAGCAAGCTTGTTATTCCCTATGAAGCAAAAACAAGTGAAACGATTAGAATTACATTCTAACCAAAGTAACCATAAGGATAAATATAAACGATTGTGAAAAATAAATAATATTGTTAATTGCAAGTAATAGGTGCACAAATTGTAATACTAAGGTAACTTCATACCTTTGCTACATCACATGGCTGAAGCATATTACTTCTCGTAGGGGGACTAACTCTGTGAAAATGCAATCGTGATCCTCCTGAGCAAATTGGTTTAGCTGCAATTGCATTTTGTTCCACACCCAACAACAATGCAAAGAATTCAAATACAAACACAATATGATGGTTTTTTCCTGATGCAATTCCCACACTAGTTTATAGTAGAGTGGCGTAAAGTAGCAATAATTTTACCACAATAATATATGACTAAATAATAGAAGTATTCGTCCATTATGTCAAATGAAAGATAAACCAAATGTTAGATCTACAAAATAATATAAATAATGAAGAAAAATGTTACAAGGTCCAAATTCCTTATGTGCACATGAAAAGGTAAGAAAATGAGTTGAGAAATTTAAGTATTTCACATTGCTGGCCCTTTTGTATAAAGATTCAAACTCATTTACGATGAAAGGGGTTACTATAACAAAGATATTAGATTCATGCTTAAAAAATATTCAAGAATCAACACTTATTTGAATTGGTACCATGACATAGACAAACAATGTAAAAATGTACCTATAACATGTTTGTACTAATAGACTCGGCAATGTACGCCAAACATACCCTAAAGTCAAGTGATAAAGGTAACTTTATCACACTATCACTTACATAAGAACTTACCTTTCTTTAGACTCGGAAATATATTCCAACGAATACTAAGGGATGCCAATAATATAAGTTTGTTGTTATCACGGATCAAAGACTCCTGAACGAAGATATCATTTTTAAGTGTTCTCATGTTGCTATACACATTTAGGAGCTTTAGACTACAATAAGTAAAACTGAATTTTACTATCAACATTGAAGATTAAAGTTTTTAAAAACTTTCTTCAATTTCCCAAATTTAAAAAACATATTTATAAAAAATATTGAAGAAAAAAGAAATAGGAAACCTGTTTGATTGGCCTTAGTTTCATGAGTAGCTCACTAATTTTAAGCTCAACCCAATCGGCTTCGGAATCAACAATATGGTTCTCTGCATTTAATTGAGCAAGTGAAGTAGGCAAAAAAGCACTTGAGGGATCACGTCGCATCAATTTTTCAACATCATGTCTTCCAATAAGCATATAACTTTGCTTCTCAAGAACTGCCTGATATTTAAAGAACAACACAAAACCTAGCAACATTATACAACAGACTCATAAAGCAGAGAAAACGATAACTGGATTCAGCAATTCTGAAAAATTGAGATGCATCAATCATAAGGTATACAATTAATGTATTAAATAAAACTAAAAGAATCAAAGTGCAAATTTTTAGATTAGCCATGCATGTTATATGATGCGCGGACATCTTTCATATGTTCCGAGTCTTCCAGAATAAAAAGTGAAGACCATGTTTTTATTATCTTTCTATAGATCCCGGCCCGATGTCACAAATAAGGCTAGATTTAGCATATTAATCTTTAACACTAACGTCGCTTTTCATCTACTTTCATATTTACCTTCATTTAACCCTGTACAAATAAAATGTACCCCAGAATTTACACAGTTATGCGTACAAAGTCAACAGACTTTTTTAGAGAATAATCACCTTGGGTTACAATTCACCTACGTCTCACGCAGAGTGAAGAGCAAATGCAAGTGTTCTCAATCAATTTGACGGCATGACTTAAATTTAACGGGTATTATTTTTGATAAATGATCAAAAAGTGTGTACGAGGAAGAATGCATTCATCCTTCGTAGCACAAGTGAAAAAAACTATTTAACTTAAGTCTAATACTTGTTTTTACGAGTCATGCAGACCCGTGCGTTGCACACGGCTTGTGTCAAAAATTTTTTTGCATGGTGTGCGTATAATGGTCGCTTGCATCTTGATTTTATCGAATGTTGATTCCTTTGTTGGATGGGTTATTACCCATACAATTGTAATGGGGTATTTGAGTTTGACGTGAATGTTTGATCCCTGTATAAAGATGTCTTTAGATTTACGGTATCTAAGATGGGCACGTCAATTTAATAGCTGTGATTACTGTAACTGAGGCGTAATGTATTTTGTGACGGTCTACGGTATGTTTCATTTTGAGAATGTTCAGTGCAAATGTGTCGTAGTAACGGTCGTTTGCGGAAAACTTGTATCTAATTGTTGAGTGCATATGGTTTATGTATTGCTACTACCCATCTCCCGACTAATCAACATGCAATATCTAAACCTGTAAAAAATTGAAAGAAATAGACTATATATGCTTAGTTTTTTTCCATGGAAGAAACAGATTGTATATGCTTATTCTTTGAATGCGTTGCACACGGGTTGTATCTAATTGTTAATTGCCTACGAAATCTGTGAGTTGGGAAGGTGTAATTATGTTAATCAAAACCATAATCAGCTCTATCAACTATCACCTCAACTGTATCATGAAACGCGTAAGCTCGACGATTCATATCTTGCATGGTTTGTTGTTGTCACGAATTATGGGTGATATATTTCTAATTTTTAAATGACTGGAAGCATTAGCTCATGGATATATGGTTATATTAATATGCTGCAGGTGATATGCAAGTAATCCATCTCTGTTCATGTTTCAACTAAACTAAGCATATACTGGTTGTGGTTATGTTAATTCATGTTTACAGAATTTGATAAGTTAGTGGATTATTAAAAGAGCCTATTATCAGGCATGATGAACTGATGTCTGATCGTGTGCATCATGTTGATTTTGTATGTTTTCAGCAATTAGATGCTCTTTTGTAGTGGATGTGTGTTAGGCATTGGGAAACAGGCTAGTTTTCTTGTTTTAACGTTTTATAACTCTTACTCCATTTTATTTTGACAAAAATTATTGGTAGTTTAGCACCCTTAGCAGTTTAGTATTTTCTTGTTACAACGGGTCGTTTTATCAAATGGGTTAAACTGTATATATGGTTACTATGAAGATAAGTCATGAAAAAGAGCTGGTAAGAACACTAATTATGTAGCCATATCTAAAAATAAACGTCATAGAGGCTGTTTTAAAATTATCCTTTTGATTCCATTAAAAACACGCGTTTTTAGCCATTTTTACGCATACAAGATGATCATATGACATCATATGATGGCTCTTGATACCACTATAGGTGTTGAATTAAAAGATTATCGTATAAACAAATATTAAACGCAGCGGATAATGCACCTATCAACGGATCCATATAGTCATATGATCAATCAAAGAAAAACAAGAAAAGTAATACCTTTGTAGTGTGATCGGTAGAATCAAATGGTGACCTTCACTATAACACGAAACACCAATGAAACCAAGTGATCAATGGAGATCACCTCTATGATGTATCCACACTACACTTCCTTGTATACCAATTGATGCTAGTCTTAAACCCGTAACCTTGGAATTCACCTTGAATAATCTAGATACAAAGTGATAGTAAAACAAGAACACAAAAAACCCTTATGAAGAGTGTGTTGTGCCGTGTTTATATAAGGGAGGGGAGGGGAGTCTTTTGGTAAGTTGTTATCCAAATAAATTAGGAGTTAATACTCAATTAATGAGGAGTTATATCCTAAAATATATTTGACCAAAAGATTTGATCATATCCCTCTCTTTTCCTCCATATAGGTCGGCCACTATGAAGGCTCAAATGAGCCTCCCATTTGATTTCCAAGTCCAATATAATAATTACTTTACTTATTTATTAGAAGCCCAATAGTGATCCCGAATTACGTGGGTTATTTATGTACCGTAAATACAATAAACACGATATATAAAAAGGTACATCGGTGTATATGTGTGTGACTCCATAGGCTCACATGTGTCTAGCCATATAATTAGTTATTATGACATGAGCATACTCCAACACTTTTTATATGCATCATATACTTTAACCCGATAACGAACCAATTCTAACCTTAGCCCTAGGGCTGTAAACGAACCGGACGAACGCGAACGGAGGTATGTTCATGTTCGTTTATTTAATTTTAGCCGAACAAATAATTGGATGCTATGAATACAAGGGACGAGTGAGACAAACTCGAGGATGAGTTTTTTTTAAGCGGGGGAGAATGATGCAGATATGCAGAGCATTGACTTTTAGTCAAAGTCAAAATATTAATTTTCCCTTTTTATTTTAGTATTTCCTTTTGAAAATAAACTTTGATTAGGAAACTATATTCTTAATCAATTATGTGTTTAGAAATAGGAAAGTAATATTCAATCTTTTTAGGTTGATTCTACTTGTCCAATAAATATAGGGTCTTTTCTTTGTATTTGATATCTTTTGAGTTTTGATAATAAAAGCTTTTGCTTTGTTCTTGGCGGTTTGCTAAGATTTTCTTAATAATCGGCATTCGTTTGAATCAACGATTGTTGGAGATTGTCTGATTATCGGTATTCGTTTGAATCAACGTAGTGGAAATGATGTTTATAGTATCATTGGAATCAACAGATCCAATTTGTTACCTTGTTTATTTTCACTACATCACAAGTGGACCCACCGGGATAACCCTTTTACCAGTCAATCCAGTCTAGTACTCAACATACTTACCTTCAATCTCCTTTAAAGATTTAGCAAGAACAATACTAGACGAATTCTCAACACCTTCAACAATCTTTATCTTTACGCCCTTTGCCTCAATCTCAAGAAACTACTTACATTCCATAATACTCACTCAAGCGCCACAGTTAAAGTAAATAGATTTTCGGAAAAAGAACTCTCACTTTCTTCTTGTAAAGATGAAACATGTTACTAGCCATAGTTGCACTATTAGTAATGAACAACACAGAAGGAATACCAACGACTTTAGCAGCCACCGCAACAAGGGCTGAATCATGTCATAAATGAGCAAATTGGGCTTAAGGTTTAACAAGATATTTGCAAAATTTGGACTTGCATTGTCAAAAGCTCGTTTGAGAGTAGCCATAGTGGTATGAAGCTCAGCAGGAAGGCCGGGCAAACTGAGTAAGGTTAAGTTCAATGAGACTAATCGACTCGTTTTGAGCAACTTGTGTGATAGAGTCAAGGTTAGCACGAGTAAAACAAAGGTAGATGTTGAAGCGATTCGTTCAAATGAGTTTTTTTCTAGTTGTAGGAAAGGAGAAACATGTCCATGGCCAAACCATGAGAACATCAAAACATTCCGCTTTCTGCCAAGGTTAAGGTTGCTGTTCGACATCATCGTTTGCGAGATCGAAAGGTTTGTGAGGATTAAGGTGGTTGTCTGAATGTTTTTTTTAGAGATTAAAGGTGGGATTATATAGAGTTTGTGGCATAAAAGTTGCTTAAATTATGAAAACATATCATAGTAAGATATTTGCATGAAATCTTTATTTTGTTTTTTTATTTTCATTTTTGCGTGGATTTCGTTATAATATCTTTACCAAAAACAGATGCAATAAATTTTTTAGTAACATAACTTAAAAATTTAAGCATGCATGAATTGAAGTTTTTTTAGTATGAGTATTGCTTATAAGGTATGTTGTTAATGATGGTTGGTCTGATGCAGTTTCGAGGTGTTTGGGATGCAGGAATTGGGAAAGTGTTTCGAAACAACTTTCACCTACTTAGCTTGGTGGTTCTTCATTAGAGAGAATGACTAAGGCAGATGACATTTTCTCCCCCTAGCAGATGCAGGTACCTCGATAGCTGCAGTATCAGTGGATTGTTGCTCGACCTCCATAGCTGGATCACTTTATCCCCCTCACTAGCCACATAGCTGATTGCAGAGGTACCTCGATAACTGCTGTATCAGTGGAATGTTGCTTGGACTCCATAGTGAGATCACTTTCTCCCCTCACTAGCAGCCCATTAGCTGATGCATGTACTAGGTCTTTTTTGTAGATGCTGAGCATTGTTAAACCATATAATATCCCTTGGCGCACTTGGACAGATTTTTTTTGAAAACTGAAAAGTAGCAACAGGAGCAGGGCCATGCAAGTTGTTATATAAACGTTACTTTGGTCAAATATTTTTGGAGTGTGGTTTTGATTTTCCTGTTGATAAGTACTTTAGGGCATGTATTGGTATAAAGATTAAGGCTAAAAGAAATGGTAAATGATTTCAGTTCTATTGTTTAGTTGGTAGAGAAAGAAAAAAAGTGTAAGATTTGGATGAATTCTTAAAGAGTGAGTCCTTGTAATTTTTATTTCTTTATTTCCATCTTAATTAGTGTGGAAACCATTTCCACACTTGTGAGAATTCATTTGACTCACAAAACAAAAGAGATTTATTTACGTTTTATTTATTTATTATTTATTGTTATTTTAAATATTAAAATAATAATAATAATAATTTATTTTATTTATTATTATTTTAATGTTATTATATATTTTTTTATTTATTAATATTTATTATAATATTAATATTTATTATTATTATTATTATTATTATTTTACAGTTTATTATTATTATTATTAGTAATATTTTATTATTTGTTAATATTATTATTATTATTATTATTATTATTATTTTACAACTTAAAATGATAATATAGATGATCTTGGAGATATTCTGTTTTCAGATGGGACGAGTCCTTCATTATAAGATGGGAAAACAAAAATGCTAATTTTGAACTCTTAGTACGTTTCATTTATTAGTTTCTTGCCTCTCGAACTATGACGTAAGTTTTTTATTGATAACACCGCACCATTTTTTCAGGCGCCAGATGTCTTTAACCGTATGCCGCAGCCACACACCATGCAGTTCACCAACATTACAGAAACTTCAAGCAAGGATGTAAGTTGAATAGGCTAAACATTTTTTGTTCGGTTCGCTGAATGTTCAGCTCGTTTACAGCCCTACTTAGCCCGACCCTATTAAGCTATCTGGTTGACCCTATTGAGTTATGGGGTAAGCCAATACTTGTTAATATATAAAAATGCAACCATATTAATTTATGTATATGTAATGTAATATATAACTAAAGGTAAATATTCACACACAAATAAGCAAAGATATTAGTTTATCAAGTTTTTGTTATATCCTTCTACATCATATTCTTACATATCATTCTGTACACACAATAACATTATCTATTTTTTCTTTATTAATTATCCCTCTACATCTAAACTGTTAATTGTGACACTTGTCTAGATCCTGTGAGTAAAAAAAACAAATTAAGAATAACTAGTATGAGGAAATATATTTCCTAGTTTACCTTCTTATATTGGAAGTAAAAATTGAGAGCTTTGGTTTGATCAAAGCTTTTGTTATGATCAGGTGATGATAATGATTAAGACCAATTACTCTAGACAGTAAGTAATTTAGATAACAAATGATTTTATCTTTTGTATTGTTTATAGGTGAGCTGATCCATAAAATATGGAACAAACTTTGCGTTTTTTCTCATCTTTAATCTAGTAAAGGAAAATCTCAAGTGGGAATTTTCGTATTTCTTAAAAAAAGATTATTTCCTTATTAGGAAACATTCTTCTAATTATTATTTATTTATTTTTAATATGTTTAATCAAAAAGTCTAAATATTTCCTTAGTTGTCAATAATATTTATAATTTTATTTGATTTGGTCAAAATTTTGTTCAATTTCGAATTTGTGATACAAACAAGTTAAAAAATACATGTGCCAAAACTAGGAAAAGGCAAAACTTTCAACACAATCATATAAAAGGCGATAATCAATATCATTTGCTATCTATATTGAACAATATTTGTACTCCAATATTAAACAAGTTCTGAACTTTATATTTAATTGATCGTATTGTAATTCATAATGCAGATTGTGACTGTGGGGTGAAGGATATTTGGAACACGCATATACATAGTCACTAATGAGGAATTGGTGAGAAATATTGCCATCTTATTTCTTTTACAAATATAAAGTGCAATCTTCTTGCAAGAGATGGAGGCTTGATTTAACGAAACTAAATAGTTGCTTATGAGGGAACACGAAACCGCTAGAACGAAAATAGAAAAAGGTTCCAATCATCAAGGAGGCTCCTATAAGAATGAGAAATTCAAAGTAAAACAACTTACCTTGATTAGGATTTGACCTTTTTGGTTAAGATTCGACGCTTTGAAGTGTGCGTTGGTTTGAATGAACTGGAGATGAATATTTGGGACAATAGAAGTGTAGCGTGGCTTATAGCAAACCCGGTTTTGAGTTGCGCTTAGGTTACCGATTTAGGATTCCCAAGTAATTTTGTTGCTGGCCCATTTCTATATGCCAAGGTAATTCCTTTTTATTATAATTTCCTTTCTACAGATTTGGGATGGATTTAAACTCATTTTGGTTACTGTACTCCACTATTTGTTACATGTGAAGTTGCACAACCTTTAAAGTAAATTTAGTTTATGTAATAAAGCTTCATGCTAAAACTCTACGTGTGCGTGAGGATCTAAAAGATTGAAAAGTCAGATTTGTTAACTGCTGGACCCAACTGCATGATTTTGCCTCATGAATGATTTTGTTCCATCGCCATTCATCTGAACGAACTGCTGGACCCAACTGCCATTCATTAGGGTTAAAAATACAACTTTCGTTTGTTTTGTAAGGTTTTTTAAGTGATTTTGTTTGGTATAAATTACATGAAATCTAAAAGGTTATGTCCTCACAATCTTTGGTAAAAAAAACTCGAGGGGTGGTTGGTATTTCCGTACAACAGATAAATAGTTTAGAGTGTTTTCGTGTTTTGATGCAAGAAAACTGCTTATGATTATTCGCTTATTTCAGTTACTTATTCAAGCTGATTCAAGTATATTTTACTTTTATGTACCCAAATAACATGAAATATTAACATCCATATTGGCAATCGATGATATGGGTTAATAACAAGTTTGTTGTGAGGGCTGGAAAGCAAGAGGCGAGGCTGTCCATCAACAACCTTCACTTCCAGGACTCGGGCGTTGGTTCTTCTTCTCACAAATCCAAAAAGAAAGAGTTGGATCCAGGTGAAGACATAGCTGAATTGACCGTAGAGCCATATGGACTCTAAAACATGAAACTATAAACAAAGCTGAAGTTGAAACTCGAGTTGGTGTCGTACTGTCGTATCAAGGAAAGGTTACGAATCAGTATAAACAAATGAGAAAGGACAACTAACAGTCGATGTGGTATAAGAAAATGATTGACAAACAAGAGAGGAGCTCCAAAGCACTTGAAGACGCCTGTTGGTTGCTGTCTCAGAAGCTTAGGAAGATGGAAGATGGAAGAAGAGAACAAAATTATCAGGGAGAGAACACATATGTACCACGAACCAACGAGGAAGAGGTACTTTCATATAAATATTAATGTTAGTTTGAGACTGTATTACACCAAAACGGCCATTGATTTGCATAATAAGATAGTACTGTGGATTAGATAACAACTTAAAAAGTTGTATATGAGCAAAAAATTTCAAGCCCACCTTATTATTGTCATAATTAATCGCCTCTGTTAATGCTGTAATTGTGAGCCACACTGGACTAAGTTTTCTAATTTACATCGACCCATGGCCAATATGCGAGACTATCAACGTGGACCCGTTGTGTTACTACTCTGTTACCCATAGTGTAACACCAATAAAAAAGGACCTTACAAAAAATACTTAAATAAGCCAAAAGACTAAGAAAATATGCTTTCCAAACGCTAAAACTGAGCTTAATATGTTCTGATATGCAAATAAACCACTAGGCCAAGAAAAAAATTAATCCAAACACCCTGATAGTTACATGTTTGTTTGGAATTTTGTTTTTGTTTGAAACCCTCTGTGTTTGGGGAGACGGGAAGTTGAAGCCGTTATTGACACTAAAAAAAGGTTTTGTGGCATCTTTTCATACATGATTGATGGAAGTATTTTGGCGGCTATGTTTGTTATTAGTCTCAGTGGCATACTTTTAATTCTAAGCATCTTTGACATATTAATATGAAAAAAATGATCACTCCGACTCATATTGCTAAGATAATCACTACTGGTAAGAATTTTATTATCTTATTATTAGTATGCTTTTGATTTTGAAATAAGATGTAATGAAAACTTGATTCGTCAACATTCAATTAGATAGTTGTTATGGTGTAAGTGTTAAAAAAGTATCTTTCACAATGATTAAAATAAAATGTGTATGTTGGAGAAAAAAAATATCATATCGCTATGAAGTGTGTGGTTATTCCACATAAACATTCTACGATGTTTTGTGTGGACTTAGGTTGACATGTATTGTTTCAACTCTGCATCTTGCTATGAAGATAAATGGTCGGGAAATAATTGAGAACATACTATAGAATGTGTTCTAAATTTGTTGTGCTTTCTTTGTTGCTTATATGTAATGTCCCCATGTCATGTTGAGTTATTACGTACTAGAAATGCTACAAGGCATGTTAGAAATGACAAGATGGTCATTCTTGTGATTGTATTTAGGGTTAAAAAACAATGCAAGTTAAAAGTCAGCAGCTGAAGTTTTTGATTTATTCAACAATTCATCCATAGTGTGAATTATTCTCTTTCTTTGAATTAGAGAAGATGGTTGCTGGTGTTGCTGTTAACTCATGATATGTGATTCTTTGTAAGAAGCGGATTATAGGAAGTTAACATGGTATTCACTTTCATATAAAAATCTCACTTGAAGTGACTTTCTATTCCTGTTTTCCATGTCCATGCCCACTTTACATATTTACAGATCACAAGTGAAATTTAATCCATTTTAGGTAACCGTGGACATCAAGGGTCAAACAGAATGTTATGAATGCCAGCCAAAACCAGCTCCAAAGACTTATCCTGTGTGTGCTATTACAAGTACTCCATCAAAGGTACTAATATGACCCTTCCAGATATATCTTTCAGGGTGTTTGGAACAACGATATATAGCCAATTAAACTAGCATATGCTTGGGTGTTTGTGACTATCTTTATGGTAGAGTCTAGAATTATTGGGACTATTCTGTAAACTATCGTAATTAGCTGAATATATAGGATTTGGAAGTATTTTAAGCACCAACTTCATGGATGTTTGTAACTATATGTATAATCAACAAGCAAAGATATTCGCGCGTTGCTGCGGGCGTTAATTTTTCGTGCGTTGTTGCGGGGCGTTATTTTTTTATTTTTATTTATTTATTTATTTTTGTTTTTTCGCACGTTTTTTTTTATGTTTAATAGTGTAAGTTTATTTTTTTCCTGCGCGTTACTGAGGGGCGTTAATTTTTCGCGCGTTGTTGCGTGTCATTAATTCTTTTTTTTCCTTTAATTTTGTGCGAGTTTATTTTGTCGGTCTCATATTTAATAGTGCGGGTTTACTTTTTAAGTATCGTGTTTAGTAGTTTTTTTTATGGTCTTACGCGTTGTTGCGTGGGGTTAAAATTTTATTATTTTTATTATTTTTTATTTTTTATTTTTTTGCGAATTTATTTTTTTGGTCTCATGGTGTAAAATGACACTGTTTAAGTCAATTCGGAAATGTTACCGCGGGTATTTTTTTATCTGAATGCGTCGGTACTTTTGTAACATTTTTTTCCTCCTTATTTTGTGCCAACAATTTTTTTTAAAAAATAAAAACTAATTGGGCCGGCCCAAATTTTTTGGGCTTCTGTTTAGCCCAACACTGTAACACTGTAGCTACAGTGCTTAAAATGATGAGTAATAAGTCAACGGATCTCAAATGTAATATATATAATTAAAGTGACTTATGTTGGAGTGTCTCTGACTGTTTCAATTGCATAATTCATATGTTTCAACAAGTTTTTAAAGAGCTAATAACATTATAAGTAAGTATAATAGCTATTGATTTAGCCATTTATATATGTCATTACATTTTTACGTAGTGTTTGGTATGATGTAATGAAAGTTGGAATGGTAACGGTTATTACGATTGAATGGAAAAATCTTGTTTGTTTACAATTATACAATGTAATGCTTCATTATAATGAATGACTCATTATATCAAAAACTACCATTTTCATTTCATAGGGGCCCCCTCTTTTTTTTTCATTACGTCCGTAATGTAATCAAAATTACATAAAAGTGCACCATTAGCTAACCACATTAAATATACTTCTTATTAACTATGGACATTTTAGTCTTTTTCTTATCGATTGCATTACGTCCTATCATACCAACCAAACATTATTAATAAGGGTAATGAATTATTACATTACATCATTTATTTCATTACGTCGCTTATTCCATTCATTTAATATTTCATTACATCCTACCAAACGAACCCTTATAAATAATTGTTGTGTCATTTGTATATAAGAATAGATGCATATTGGTGTTTAGCAAGTTTACACTTTTATAGATCATTATACTTTACTAAATGTACTTGAATATTATAAAAATACTTAAGCTGACACACTGCAAATCATTTTTTATCTGGAAAGCACAATGCCAATCAGTCCAACATTATATTGTGTTTGAAAAAAAAGCAATCCCAAACACACCTTTTGCCCAAAGTACATTTAGCAACCACTAACAAAGTAGGCACTATTTGAAGTTGCTGACGGGTTATTTGCTTAAATTCTAGGGCAAATTATAAAAAAGTGTATCCAACTTGACACCTTTTGCTATTCTGTGTAGCGTACTATTTTTTTTGTTAAAGAGTCATTTAACTTTTGAATTTCGACTATTATGTAGTCGGTGACTTGTAAACCTGCTAAATCCTACGTGTACCTGGTTTTTTCCAACTCATTATTTTTTATTTTTTATTTTTTACCAACTCATTATTATTTATTTTTTATCCTCTAAATAAACTACAAATCTACAATCAAAGTCCCACAATCTAGATATATCATGTACCATTATACTGGTAAACACATATCAAAGTCCCACAAACACATATCCCAAAAAACACAAAACAATCATCGTTATCAAAATTCCCAGATTCCAATCTTCAAAACATCACCAACTGACTTGAGTGTTTGATCTTGTACTAGAGCAAGAGAAGTGATATGAATTGTTAGTACAAAATTCGTGTCGGGTTTGGCAAGGTGTTGAAATCCTTTGTCGGGTCGGGCCTCCAAATGACTTGAGTGTTTGATCTTGTACTAGAGCAAGAGAAGTGATATGATTTTCTGCACAATTAAAAGTAAAC
>BQNB010006017.1:0-5000 GCA_026074375.1 Tanacetum coccineum
TTCTTGTTTTAGCTTATTCTTAGTTTTCTAGTTTAGTGAAAAAGCCTTTATCCTTTAAGTCTTAATCTGTCAACCTTAAAGCTTATTTTCTAGCTTATTGCTTAAGTAAAAATAAAAGTTGTTTTTAACAAAAGTTGCTAGTTTTAAGCTGTTTTATAACTTTGTTTTTAAAAGTTTTTGCAAAAATAAAAAAATAGAAGAAGGGAAATCCAGGGTGAGCAAGGCTCGAACCCTGAACCTCTACCCTCCTCAACCTTACACACACACACCCAAACCAACGTGCCCTTGGGACTTTTTCATCATAGTATTACATAGTTTATTTAATATAGACATTTTCTAGTTTAAGCTTAACGAGCTTAATTGCTTATTTTGTGCTTATTCGTTTAGCATATTTTCCAGTTAGCATTTTTATTAGATTCTTCTCAACTTAAGCTACTTTTCATAATTTTTTCAAATTTTTTAGAGTTAGTTTAGTATTTTTAATCGATTTTCTTGTTTAAAATTGTTTTTAAATCATAAAAAATATAAAAATTATCAAAAATATAAAATTCTTTTTCTAAAAATTTTCTTTTGTCATTTAGGTCTTATAGAATTTAAATTTTGCTTTAGTAGGGTTAAAATTTAAGAATTTCATTTTTTAAAGAGCGGGATTTGATTCACGCTCTCGTTTTCTTCATTTTTTTTTACTTTAAGCACCATCGGTTTAGGATTTCCTTAGCTTTTTCTTACAAGTTAGTAATTAGGATTAGGAAAAGTAAAAAAAATCATTTTAGGTTTAATTTTAGATAATTTAGGTTTTAATTGTCGCGTTTCTTTAATTCCCGTTAATGTTTAGTGCTTACTTGTTTAAATTGCTTAGTCGTTAATTTTTCTTTATATGATTTAAGTTCTTTTAATTATAGAAGTAGATAATCAATTCAAATCTTTGAAACCATTCAAAACGCACGATCTAGGGCTTAACCGATTCTCAATTCGCACTTCGTCGAGGGAAAACGATCCGGGAGGTTTTTGAGACTACTTTGGTTAAAAGTTTGTTTCTCGAACCCGACGGAAAATACTTAATATACTATAATTGACCTATCCTTATTTACTTATATATTATATTATATAGAGTGTGTTTGGAGACGGATCAAAATTTTTGGCGCCGTTGCCGGGGAAGTGTGTTACGATTATTGTGTTTTGTTCGAAGATTAGTGTTTTGAAGAACCTTCCTCGTGAAGTTATCGTTTTTTATTTATGAATATTTTCTTAATAAAACCATAAATATACAAAAATATTTTACACTTCTATTTTCTTTTATTAAAAATAACCATTTGTTAATCGTTGTTACGACTCTCCTTTAGATTACGTGCTATAAGGGAAGTTTAAGGCGGGTTTGATCAACATCACCCAAAAGGAGAAGGGTTATTCTAAATAGCGCCTCGCATTTACCAACTCCTCCGCTTTCTTGTAAGTAATTTAGAGAGCTACCGTGCACGTTTGATTTTCGGTTACCAAAAATATTTTTCTTTTTTATTTTAATTTCGTTTCTTATGTATTATTTTTAAAATCTAAAAATATTCTTCTTTATCCTCTTATTACATTTAATTCTTATCTTCTTTATCCTCTTATCCATAACCCTTATTTCCATATTGTGAGGATTAAGCCTATTCCGTTTCCCCTATTTTACCCAAAAATTCCACAAATATATGAGTGTGCCGGTGATTGTAGTAAACTTTAGAACTTGGCTTGTACTATTCGAGACCACCATAATGAGTATTATATTTTTATAACTAGAGTAACTTGTTTCAAATTGTAAATTTCCTAGGATTAAGCCAAAAAGAGCCTATTCTATTTACAGATACATTATGTTTTAAATAACAACTCTAAACGCAAATACAACTGGTCTAGTTAAACCCCCATGTCAGAAATAAAAATAAAAAAATAAAAAAAGTAGTATACTAAAAACCCCTTGATGTTCGTCCATTTCTCACAAAAATTATAAAAATTTTAGGAGTAAAGATGCCCCCTAAAAAAACCTACGTGAAGAGAGTAACCAATTCCTATTCATTTTCTTCTTACACCACGACTAAAAATATTAGTTTCGTTACAATAAAAGACCTGTAAAGCACTAACGTCACTACGGTCTCATAGTAAAGAAAATATTACAATAGTGAGTGAAATGTATCCTAAAACACGCCTTATAAGGTGATATTGGTAAAATGCTTAGCTAAAAGGTTTTCACGTTCTCTTCTTCTTCCTTCTTTCTTCTTTTTTGTGTAAAAGTATGGTAATTGTTTAAATATAGGAAGGGGGATACTAAAAGTAATAAATTCTCGACTAATTATCCCCTATATTCGTAGAACTGTTGTAATCAAAAAGTGCGGTAAGTTTTGATAGCATTGTCTTGAATCATTTTTATTTCCTTGTTTATTTTCTCTCATTAGTTTATTTTCCCTCTTTATTTCTGTTTCTTTCATGTATATGAAAGTGGGAATTGTTATAAATGAAGCAGGTAAATAACCTAAATCTAACATAATTTTTTAAAAGAATTAATTTTGTTTTATTATTTTTTTATTCTTAATTTAAAAAAAATTAGATAAAGATTCTTTAAAATTATACAAAAGAAAAAATAAAAAATAATAAATACATTTGGCTTAGGATCTGGATGGGGAGGAAGGCGTGTGAATGTTCCCCACACAAAATCAACAATCCCAAACATACGTATGGGCCCTTCTTTTTCCGTCCCCCCACCCTCGCTAACCGCTCGAACCTGTCCTACCAAGACCAGAAGAGCACCATACACATTGCTCTCACTATATCCCTACTAAACATCAAACAACAATTATAAAATAAAAATAATAGATAATTAACATAAAACCCATGAAAAACCAACCAATTCCACCCACAATAACTAAAAAAATAAAAAAAAAAAACAAAACAAAACATAAACAAAACAAACAAATCAAAAAAACTATATCCAGCGACACGGGCGTGTAATATCACTTGTCTCACTAAGCCATAAAAGTCAGACCCACACCCCCCCCCTAAAAAAACAACACACAACCACACCACAAAACCAACCACACCCATCATACCTATCCCATTTGTATTCCTTGCCACAAAATGCAAATAAAAAACCAAAAAAAAAAAAAAACCCCCCGCCCCCCACCCGCCCCCCCACCCCCCTTCCCCCTCCACCCCACCCCCCCTCCTTCCCCCCCCCACACCAAACCCAATCAAAAACCCCCCCCCCCCCCTCCCCCAACATACCAAACAATCTCACATCCTACACCTCCTAAGAAAAAAAACAAACCCCCCCCCCCCCCACCCCCCTCCCCACCTCCCCCCTCTCCCCAAACTACCTAAACCCACAAAAAACAACATGAACAATATAAACCCCCCCCCCCCCCCCCCCCCCCCCCCCAAGCTTCCCCTCCCACTCCCCCCCCCACCCTCCCCCACCCCCCCCCCACCTACCCCTCCCCCCCCCCCCCCCTCCCCCGCCCCCCCCCCCCCCCCCCCCACCCCCCCCATACTCTCCTTATTCGTACGCCCCCCCACCTCCATCCCCCTCGTCCCCCCCTCTCGTCCCAATCCAATCTCACCACTTAAACTACACCCCAACCCCCCTCAAAAACAAATAACATCTCATCTACTCAACACTAATACCCATCCACACCCCGCCCTCAACCCCCCAAGAAATACACCAACACACAAATCCCTCCCCCCTATATTACCCAGTCTATTCCAAACTCTCCCCCCAACAACCCCCACATACAAAAAAAAAAATAAACCCATTTACTCAACAACTGCCCCAACCCCGCAACCAGAGTTACACTAACACACAACACAACTTTTTTTTCTGAATTTCATACCTCGAAGCAATCACCAATCCACATGGCTCTCCTAAAATAAATTTTTTGATTATGGTTTATTATTGGCCGGTTAAAGATGATAACCCCGTTAATATTCAAGTCCGCTCCTAAAATCTCTGAACCACGCCACTCCCGCCTAACTCTTGAAATTGAAAATAAAAATTAAAAATACAAAGAGTCCAAAAACAAAGAAAAACATATAAAAAAACGTACAAATGAGATAACACTCAAAACAAAAAAAAAAACATTAAAACAAAAACATACAAAACCAAACAGAAAAACATAAAAAAAACATATTAATAATGAAACTTTATATACCTAAAAAATAAAAAAACAATAAAAATGATAAGAAATAAAAGATAAATAGATACTAAAATAATGAATAAAATAACATAAACCGAACCAAATACATAAAAAAGATTAAACAAAATTAATCAATAAAAAAAAATATAATAAATATAATAAAAAAAAAACAAAAAAAAAATATATAAAATAAAATATTTATAAAAAATAATTATCAAAAGTTCAAACCACGAAAAAAAGAAAACAAAAAAGAATATAATACAAAAAACAAATAAAAAAATAAAAAGTGAAAAAAAAAGAATTACGAAATTTATAAAAAAAATTATATTAGTAAAGAAAAAGAAAACAAATTAACCACAAATAAAAAACAAAAATAGAACAAAAGGCTGAAATAACATAACAAGAAAAACTAAAAAAAAAAAAAGAAAAAAAAATACGAAAACTAAAAACAAAAAAAACATCGAAACAAAAAATACAGAAAAAAAAAATCCACTACACCACAAAAAAAAAAAAATAAAAAATAAAAAACAAAGCACAAAAAAACAAAAAAAAAAAAACCAAACAAAAAAAATAAAAACAAAATCAAAAGTAAAATAATAAAAAAATAAAAAAACAACAATAACAAAATAAAAAAATAAATAAAAAAGAGAAAATCAAACATAAAAACATAATAAAATCATAAATCAAGAAAAACAACATATAAGAAAAAAAATGAAAAAAAACATAATAAAACAAAAAAAAAAACAAAAACAAAACCTACAAAAAAAGAAAACGAAAAAAGATAGCAGAAAAAAAAAAAAATAAAAAAAAACATAAAAAAATAAATAAGAAAAATAAAAA
>BQNB010006017.1:10000-94320 GCA_026074375.1 Tanacetum coccineum
ACAAAAACAACAAAAACAAAAAAACAACCCAAAACAAAATAACAAAAAACAAACAAAAAATAATAAAAAAAATAAATAAAACAGCCAAAAAAAAAAAAAAAAAAAAATAATAAAAAAGAAAACAAAAAATAAAAAAAAAAAACCAAAATAAAAGAAAACATAAAACCAAAAAAAATAAAAAAAAAAAATAAAATAAAAAAAAAAAAAAAAAACAACAAAAACACAAAAAGAAATACGAAAAAACCAAAAATAGAAAAACAAAAAAATAATAAAAACAAAAAACAATCAAATCAAACAACAACAGTAAAAAATCCAAAAAAACAAAATAAAAAAACTAAATAACAAAAAAAAAAAAAAAAATAACAAAAATAAAAAAAACACAAAAAAAAAAAATCAAACAAATAAACAACAATAAAAAAACTAAAAAAAAGCAAAAAAAAACAACAAAAAACATATAAGAGTAAAAACAAAAAAAAAAAAAAATAGAAAAAAAAAACTAAAACACAAACACAAAACAAAAAAAAAAAAAAAAACAGAAAAGAAACAAAACTAAACAAAAACAATTAAAAAAAAAAAATACAAGTAAAAACAAAAAAAAACTAAACAAAAAATTAAAAACACAAAAAAAAAAAAGATACCAAATACAATAAAAAATAAAAAAAACCAAAAAAAAAAAAAAAACAAACTAAAACAAAATCAAAAAAAAAAAAAGCAAAAAAAAAAAAGAAAAGCAAAAAAAAAAAACAACGAAAAAACTACTAAAAACATAACTCAATAAAAATATAGAAAGAAAAAAAAAATAAAAGACAAAAAAAAACAAATAAAAATAAAACAAACAAAAAAAAACAGCAAAACAGATAAAACAAAAATAAACAAAAAAAAAAAAAAAAAAATAAAATCATAAAACACAAGAAACAGAAAAAACAACATCAAATAAAGAAAAAAAAAAAAAACACAACAAAAAAAAAAAAAATTACAAAAACATAAAATAAAAAATATCTCCGAAAATTAAAACAATAAAAATAATAAAAAAATAACATAAAAACCAAAAAAAAAACATAAAATAAATACGAACTACAAACTTCAATAAAAAAAAAAAAAACACAAAAGAATAAAATAAAATTATATAATTATAAAATTAAAAAAATGTAAAAAACGAAAAAAAAATAAACAAAAAAACAAAAAAAAAATAAAATAATAAAAATAAAAAAACAAAACCACACATAAATCATAAAACTAAAACATAAAATTAAAAAAAAAAAATATAAAAACAAAAAAAAAAAATAAAAAAAAAATAAACTAAAAAACAACAAAAAACAAAACAATAAAAACAAAAACAAAAAAACAACAAAAAAAATAAAAAAAAAAAAACAAGAAACCACGTTAAGAAAATATAAAAATAACATTACTAAAAACAAAAAAAAAAAAAAAAAAAAAAAAAACAATAATATAAAAAAAAAATAAAAAAAAATTAAAAAACAAAACTAAAACAAAAAAAAAAAAGAAAAAAAAACCCATCACCCCCCACACCCAACAAAACAAAAAAAAAAAAAAAAAAAAAAAAAAAAAAAAAAAAAAAAATACAAAAAAAAATAAAAATAATAAATAATAAATAAAAAGAAAAAAAAATAAAATAAATAATAAAAACAAAAAAAAAAAAAAAAAAAACAAAAAAAAAAACAACAAGAAAAGCCAAAATATAAAAAAAAAAAAAAAAAAATAAAAATAAACAAAAGAAACAAAAAAAAGAATAAAAAAAAAAAAAAAAAAAAAAAAAAAAAAAAAAAAAAAAAAAAAGAAAGAAAAAAAAAAAAAAAAAAAAAAAAAAAAACAAAAAAAAAAAAAAAAAAAAAAAAAAAAAAGAAAAAAAAAAAATAAAAAAACAAAAAAAAAAAAACAAAACACAAAAAACCCAAAAAACAAAAACCCCCACAACCACTAAAAAAAAAAAAAAAAAAAAAAAAAAAAAAATAAAAAAAAAAAAAAGAAAAAAAAAAAAAAAGAAAAAAAAAATAAAAAAAACAAAAAAAAAATAACCCCACACCAACACACCAACCACACCCCCACCCAACAAGAATTGATTATGAGAATGTATTATAGGTTGCTACCCCTTCCACTACTAACGCAGTACACCCCATCAACCCCACCACCTGACCCCCCCCTCCTCCGCCCAGCCACTGGTCAATAGGGATACCCTATTCATACCACCACCCACCCCAATACGACATCCACAAAAACCCCCCCCCACCCTCCCCCCCCCCACACCTCAGGACCTCCCCCCCTACCCCCACCAACCCCCACCTCCCCAACCAACCATCATACACCACCCCTCCATCCCCACCCGCACACCCCACTCCCCCCAACCCCAAAACTACACCATCGTGTCTCCCAACACAACAATGAGTCCGCGACTCTCACCCACCCCAACTGAGAGTAAAAAGCGAGAGATACACATGTTATTTGATATACACAATAAGACTCAAGGAGTCTTAATCATCCATAAAAACAAACCTAGTTGGCGTTCCCGTAACAACCAACTCCCATTCATCCATAATATAATACAACAATAGTGGCGATATCTACCACTTGATACAAAAATACATAGTTGGTTAATTTTGCGACCAACTTCAAATAATATACAACAATACTTTACATCGTTGGTTTATAACACGTACCAACAAATAATCGATTATCTCATAAAAAATAAAATCGGTTAAGTTTAGACGAACCGATTATCTCACAATCCTCTCTTTTTTTTTTCTCTCTTACATTTTTTAGTATTTTTGTATTTTTGTATTTTTTTTAACATAAACTAAAATGAATAAAGGTGTAAAATTTCACCACTTCACGATCATAATAAATCTAGATAATATTTCCATAACGCTCATGACTCAGAAATAAAAATAATAGTGAAAGTAGTAAACACACAAAAATAAAACAAACTACTTTCACATTCCCTTTGCATTGTACAATTCCTGACCTAACCAAAGATAAGAAATACACACATGAACACAGGAATTATATACTTTTACACAAAAGCAACTAGCAACCAACCACGGACTTAATCTACAAGGTAGGCTAAGGTGTAACGAAACATATTTTAGTGGTGTAAGAAATGAAAGGAATGGCTCAGAAGGTTTTTAGGGCATCTTACTCTAAAAATGAGAGTAATCAAGGGGTTTTATATGGGGGTTAACTAACCAGTGTAGTTAGTTAATAACACATAATGTATGTAAATGGAATAGGCTTTTTGGCTTAATCCTAGAAATTTACCAATCTGAACAAGTTACTCTAGTTATAAAAATAATACTCATTATGGTGGTCTCGAATAGTATACCAAGCCAAGTTCTAAAGTTACATACAATCACCGGCACACTCCATATGAATTGAAATTAGTGGTTAAAAATAGGAAACGGAATTAGCTAATCTCATTTATAAGGAAATAAGAGATATGTGTTGCGTCATGCAACTAATAATCTTTACAAAAAACATTCTAATTTTTTTTTAGAAATTAAGCATAAATTAGGCAATTTTTAAGAAAATAAGACAAATGGCGTTACTAATTCTCCTCCCCACAATTGAGATATCAACGTCCACGTTTGTAAAAATATAACATCCAAAAATAGGAAATAAAAAAGAAATTATTGAACGAAAAACTCCCCTGAGAATTTTGCTCGTAATGTTCCCTCCATGATGAGTTATTATGAGCAACTATAGTGGTGTTAGTGTTGTGAAAAGCGTGCTGAATACCAGCGTGACAACAACACACAGAGATTCCAGATTTAAATGCCTACCACCCGTCCATCAATCATGGTTTAGTACTTCGCTGTTATAATGTAAGAAAAACCACGAACAAATTGTTTCCTCTAATAACTCGTTGGTTAAAAATAAATACAAAAATATAACATTATCATGACGTTCGATAACGCCGTATCCATATGTGATACTCCCGTATTGATCCGTAAGAAAATAAAACCAATACTAAATAATATAGTAAAAGGATAGTAGGCCAATAAAGTAAGTAAATATTTTTCGATACGGTCAAGAAACAAACATTTAACCAAAGTTTGTCTCAAAAAACCTCCCGGGTCGTTTTCCCTCGACGAAGTGCGAATTGAGAATCGGTTAAGTCCGTGATCGCGCGTTTTGAATGTTTCAAATATTTGAATTGAATTATCTACAACAATTTAAAAGATCATAAATCATATAAAGAAAAATTAACACTAAGCAATTTAAAACAAGTAACACTAAACTTAACGCGAATTAAAGAAACTCGACAATATAAAAACCTAAATTAATCTAAAAATAAAACCTAAGATGATTATTTTAACCTTTTCTCATCCTATATTACTAACTTTGTAAGAAAAATGCTAAGGAAATTCTAAACCGAGGGTGCTAAAAGTTAAAAACGAAGAAAACGAGAACGGGAATGAAATCCCGTTCTTTAAAAAATGCAATACTATTAAATTTTAACCATACGAAATTCAAATTTAATCTAAAGCCTAAATATTATAAAAAAAAGAAAATTTTAAAAATAATTTTATTTTTTTTGATTATTTTTCTATTTATGATTTTTTTAAGTTTTAAACTAAATAAATTCAAGAAAAATACTAAACTTAAATTTAAAAATCTACGAAAAATTATAAAAATACATTGAACTGTGAAGAATGCAAGAAAAATAAAAGCTCAAAGTGATCTTAAACAAATAAGCCAGAAACAAGCTTAAAAGCACATGAAGTGCTTATTTTAAAAGCAAGCTAGAAAGAGGTTAAAATACAATTATGTTTGCAACTTTGGTCGTAAAATCCCCAAGGGCTAAAGTGGTTAGTGGTGTTGGTGTTGAGGCGTTTATAAAGGATTGAGGAAGGGTAGAGGTCCGGGTTCCGAGCCTTCCAGCCTGATATCCCCTCTACCCTTTATTAACATTTTGCAAAAACTTGAAAGCAAAGTTGTAAAAACACTGAAAAACACAACTTTTGTGAAAGCAACTCTTTTAAAAAATCAACCTTTAAGATGGAAAACAACTTATTCAAACAAACAGGAACACTTAACCTTTTTTATTTTTTAAAATTTTTACTTAAAACTTGAATTCATTAATAAACTAAAATAAGCTCAAACCAAATCTAATAAGCTACGACTAACCTAACATTACCCTAATAAGCTACTTGGACTAAAAATAAGCTAAAATGACAAGCCATAAGCTGAAAAAGAGAATTAAGCACTTATGCTCAAATTTAGTATCAAACAACAAACAAGCCAATTTTTTGAGCTTAATTTTTAATAAGCTATGGAACCTATGAAAAACTTGCTTATACCAGGCTAAAGACAGGCCAATAAGCTCCTTAAAAAACTACAAACAAAATATATTTTTGAAATTCCAAATAGCACTGAAAAACTAAACTGAAATGGATACTTTGTCTACTTAAACTATTTTTTGATTTTATTTAAGAAAAGATCAAATAAATCTAAAAACCTAACCTTAAATAATCTAATAAACCACAAAAACAACCTAACTAATAAGTATACAAGCAAGATTAAAGCTAAAAACTACAAACAAAAGCAAAAATTCAAAATATGCAATTAGTAAAACTTGCTAACCAACATCGACCCTTAAGCAACATTAAGCTTATTTTATCAATAAGCTAAAGGATCCTTATGGACTTTTGGCTTATACCAACTTAAACCTTAACCTATAAAGCTCACTTAAAACAACATTTCAAAGTATTTTTGAAATCAAACTGCTATAAATGAAAAAGCTTCTGCTTGAAAACTTACTTATTTGACTCATAATGTACTGATCTATTCATTATGGTTAACAAACGACAAATTGCTGATATTAAGCTTAAAAACATATAGTCAAAAAATTTTATTTAAACTGAAATTAAGCCCTAACCTATCTAATTAGCCTATAAGCTACTTGTTTCTAAATTTTGAAAAACACAACTACTTATGCAATCTGAAATGATATCTTGATGACGCGCGCAATCACAATAGCTTTTTAGCCTGTTTAACTGCTGATAGCATTGACACTAATTTGACCAAAAACTCAAAACAAGTTAGTGCAGACCTAAGGCTTGGTTTCTACAACATTTTAACACCAAATCAATAGCAAAATGATTAACTAAAACAGCTAGAACAAAATTAAACTCAAAATGCATAAGAGACTGAACTTATGACCACAAATTCTCATAAACTTGATTAAACCTACAAAGACCGTAAATTCTTTTTTATAACTCAAATTTGAAGTATAAATTTGATTTAAAGAGTAAAGATTCTCATGACAGTTCTAACTTCGGTTAAACTAGCCTTGAGCTAAAACAACATCCATAAATTTCTTAAACCCATTTTTAACTTATAAAACTTAGATCCAAGTAATAAATTCTTAATACCAGATAGTATATAGCTAAAAACAGACCTAATAAGCAAATTTCAATAACTAAATAAGCTGGAATAATAAACTACAAGCTAATGCTAATTTTTATAGTTTTTAACTGTTTATGACAACAGCTATAAAATGAATTCGTAACAACAAACTATAATACAAAATAGCATTAAACAAAACATGATAAGCAATACTAAGCTAGATTAAACAACTATAAGCTAATAATAAGCATATTAAGCTAAAAGTGCAAAATTAAAGCTATAAAAAGTAAAATGAAAACTTACAGAAACCTTTGCACAAAACAAGGCTATAAAATGTTCTTATGAGCTAATCAACAAGCTCCAGCTTATCTTATGATAAGCTGGTGTGGTCTTGGAAACCCATCCAGATCTAGTTTCCCTTCTATTTCAAGCTGAGGTAAATTTGGAGAGGTAATAAAGCATTAACAAAGCTCAGTTAAGCTTTTAAAAGCTTAACTGAGAATAACAATCTAAAGTAGCAAGAGTAGCTTATGGGAGCTTATAAAGAGCTTATGATGTATTTAAACAGATTTGCATTAAGGAAGATTTTGAATTAAAACATGAAATTAAATAAAACTGAATTTTATTGAAAACTTAAAGGATTACAATACTTGAAAAGGTAAATTACATGGAATTTAAAGAACATAAGCTAAAAACATACAAGCTAAAAGCTAAATCTACTCTAAGCTACTCCTACTCCTAATTGGATTTTTCTATGTGATTAAGCTCTTTTTTTATAGGCTTCAGAAGATGATTTTAGATCCAAGGACGCTCCCCTCTCTTCTTATCTTAGCCATCCATTCATAACCAACTCTGAATCCCATGATCTCGTCCCTTGATTTGAGTGCACGTATGATTAGCCAATGATTTGCCTTGGGATTGCCAACCTGGCATCCCAAAATCATCATTGCTTGCGTCATCGTCCTTCTAGAAGGGTTAATTCCACTTAAATGAGGGTAATTAGGGTGCTGGGTGAATTGGGAAGACGGGTGAACAGTAAAACCAATTTTCCCGCTTCTTTTCTTTTCTTATTTCGCGTTATATGACGTCAATAACCGTGAAAACGATGTTGACGCTGTTCCTTTTTATAAAAAGTTTGGGCCACAGGTTTTGGTTTTGGGCTAAGGTAAATATAACCGTTAGTCCTTAAGTGTTAAAGGACTAACGGTGTTATCCATTTTGGGCTTTTAAGTGAAAATGTTTTAACAATAGGGGCTCATTTGGGATTTTGAGGGTTTTTGTCATTTTGTGAGTTGCCCATTCTTGACCAGGGTTGACTTTTGTTGACCATAGCTTGATAATTCTCGGCTCTTGTGCACTCTTTCCTTCTCGTGTCCGACTTTGTCCGTTTTTGCTTTGATTATGTCTATGTCTTTAATATTTGTACCTGCACATATACAAACACAAAAACTAACATATATTTGCCAATTTTACCACGTTATTGTTATTTGGGCCCCATTTTAATAAGTAAAAGGAAATGTGTAAAATAGCCACATACCAAATCCCCATACTAAGGTAGTGTTTTGTCCCACGCAATTAATAAAATTACAAGTTAAAAACTAATAATTCCAATCAGCCCACCCAAACTAATCACCATCGAAAAGTATGCCTAAGAGCTCATACTGAAGGATTAAGGAATCAATATTTTATGAAACGCCCCCCGATTTTCCATTTTCAACATTTTTTTCATTTTTTCTGCTATTTTTCATAACTTCCAAACTTTCTTATCATTGTGTTTTTTCATTATTCTAGATAATACTTATGATCATAGTAACAAGCAAAATAAATCATCCGTCCCAACTTTCACTTTTCTATACTAACTTATAAAACAAGATCATTGTCAAATACCAAGTCTAGATAACTAACACAACTCAATAACAACTAATTGTGTACTTATTTTTCCTCGCCTTCCCAGCAAATCCTAATTTGTATCTCAAAGATTTAATTAATTCAATAACCCGAAGGATCTTTTAAGACTTGTTTCGATTATTATAATTGAATCCAAATAAAAAGCGGGACTGTTGAAAATACAGTTTTTAGCTTCACCCCCCCTTTATATATCCATGAAAAACCGATGAAGTGAACAAAATTTTGGCTTTTGATGCTTTTGCCTTAATTCATACCATATACCCTCAGGCTCTTTAAGACATAAATCAAGTAATATTATTTACACCATATACCCTTAGGCTCTTTAAGGTGCAAATAACTAAGCGAACATTTATTTTAATCATTTAATTTTTTAATAGTAACCATATACCCAAAGCTCTTACGGTAGAAATAATATTCATGATTTAGTATACATATGCCATATACCCTAATGGCTCTTAAGGCAAAAAGTAATAAAATGAATTAACACTACTCATACAATACCCCAAGGCTCAGTTAAGGAAAAGTAAAGCAATAAACCATATGAGTATATAATAGCCCAAATTTGAATCACGAACTTCCAAATCAAAGGAAAGTTACTAAAAAATTAAATTGAACCGAACAACCGTATATATTAAACAGTAATGCCAAATAAGTCAAACAAGCTATGGGAAAAAGAGCCAACAACATACATATGAGCTTGAAAGAGATCCAACTACACTAATCTACGCTTAATATCTGACTTAAAAATAACAACATCATTTCTCGTTCTTCTCAATTTAAAAATCTCTAAGAAAGAGACTCAGAATGCCTTAGCCTAGCGTAATTAAGATCGGCACTTAAACAAGTCCCATAGACAGGCAACAATCTCAACTCTAATAAATCGAGATCAGGCATAAGGTTAAGCCTACATAAGACTAGACAACAAACTCGATATAATATTAATAGGACAAAGCTAAGGTAAAAAACCGGTCGGCATCAAAATTTATTTCTTGTTCTTACCTTTATTTATGTCACCAACACTTATTTCATCACTTTCTCCACCTTTATCATTTTTACACTTTATCACGAAGCACAAAATTTTTAAATTTTGCTATTTGTTCACACAAATCACACAATATTTTTGGTAGAAAAACGGGTTTACGTGAGAATAAACAACGGCTGTATGGTATAATTTAATCAAATCGAGTAGATTCCCCCATACTAAAACTCCACATTGTCCTCAAAGTAAGATTGAGACCCCCAATACTAAGTTCAAATGCATACTCTTGATATAAAAGAGGTCTATACGCAAATCTAAAGCCGTTTATTAATTTTGTTAAAGATAAACGTTAGTCGATAATAATTAGGATATCGTAGTCCCTAAAGTGAAGCTGCGGATATGAGCTCGAATGTATGAATGGACAAAACCATTGAGGGCACGAGAGCCTTCAAAAATCCGAAGCAATCATAGGCAAACATCACAAACGAAAACACGAAAACACGAGAAAAGAGAAAGGCGAGCCCCCTTAATTAAATTTAGAAATAATTAAAGAGATAAAACGCTTGTTTTGTTTAACACGAGTCCACGAGCTTGACTCGACCCTGAAATCAAGTTGACCATAGGGGGAGCAACTGGAAAATAAAATCACAATCGTTGCCTTTCATTAATTAAAAGTGTTTGGATAAACATTAAAGCACATGAAAAGTTCCGATCCTATGAAATGCCACCGTCTCTAATAAGAAGTCTTGGCCAAAAATTGTGTCCTTCACTCCTGGTGGAGAGAAATAAAGGAGAATCCACAAGGTGAAGGATGAGAAACAGGAAAAAGTCCGAATGAAAAAATGCGAAGAAACGTACATCTTCAATATTTGAGAACATCAATTTTATCCCCTCACCACCCCCTGGTTCAAAACAATCAACTTCGTTAAGCTCATCAAAATTGTTTTATTACTAGGGGGCATCTGGCCACAATGTCGAAGGTAAAAAAAAGCCTCCCCCCCCCCCAAAAATACTTGGGAATAGATCATCGTAAGTACATTTGGTTAGAAAAAATAGATCCCTCCTCCGAGTCAAAATCACTCTTCAATACCCAGATGTATCGAGTCTTTCCGGAACAATAAAGTAGCAATCACCTCTATAAGAAAGTCACTATCACAACTGGAAATATGAGAAATAGGATGGATTTTCAAGCACAAAAGGATAAAGGAGTGAGTTCAATGCTTCAATCTATTAATGAGAAGATTGACGTTGTAATTAATTGTCTCACGAAGATCTTCGCCTCTATTTGAAAAATATCATGTCAATTTCTCCTTCATCCTCACATCAAAATTGTTTTTCAATCAATTCCCGGTAAAATTGGATCAATAAAATCGAGTACCGACGAACACTCGGAAAAATATCATTCTAGGGATGTGAACAGAAATATCACGACAAGCAAAGAGTTAATAATCCACATTCATCATAAAATGAATCAATTATCGACAAATGCACATCACAAATATCTTCGAAAATACCCTTAAACTCACTTGGGATTAGGACAAGGTGCTCAACACTAGACTTTTCCGTTTCCGAAATAGTGTTAAGATGCTCGTCCCCCATATTTAGAGAGTTATCGGGCTCCTCGGTGGGTAAGTTGGGTGTGATTGATTTAGGCTTTCTATATAATAGTATACTCATCATCATCAGCCATAGGAAAATTCCAATTTAGAAGAAAACTTTGAGCTGCCGGCTCCTCCTGCTCTGCCTGTTTTGGTTGAATTCCCTTAAGAATTTGCAAATCATTCATAAGCTTAAGTACCAATTCTTGCATAACTTCAGGTTGATTCTGCTCTTCTTCTATAGCTTGATTAATTTTAAGAAATCTCTCCTCAACTAGCAATAAAGCCATGCACTTTTCTTCAGGAGGTATATGATCATACTCCTTTAAAAAGGCTTGAATAGTTTCCATTAAGTTTTCTCTTGCTTGCTGTAACACCCTCAAATCTGAGTACACAGCGAAATGTTGAATATCCGAGGGCGTTACATTATGGATCAATAGCACAAGATCTGAGAACGACTAATAAATGTGTCGTTTGAAAAAGATACATTGGATTAACAAAATACTGCATTTGTTACATAACACACGTCTTCAAATGGATCAACAATAAAATAAAGATTCCGTTTTATAACAATTATCTCTCAAAATGTAATAAGACCAACCACAATCTTACGTGTTGACCTTCAATTATTGACTTACATGTAATCATCGCACCTCGTGCCTTATTGACCTTAAAATATCAACATAAAGTTGGTGAATTCATAGGTTTATGTAAATCAATAGTAGGACCGCAAGATTTCCAAGTGTATGATTAAGCAACAGATGCAAACATCATAAAAAGTAATTACGTTTTCCTAAGCTCATGACACTGAAGCTCGACATGTATGAATGCAATAAATTGCCAATAAATGCCCGTGAATGATGTTCTAACCCGCAACATCCCAAATCCGACATGGTATACGTTTGTTGTCCGGCAACCCGGCACAGTGAGCGCTACTCACCCAAACGGGGATGTCAATCCCAAATAGATCTATTTATAACATTCGCGCTCACAATCTAGTAATTGACAGTTCATGATAAAGGGCTCAGTGGGTTATTGCTACTTAGGCAAACACGTAATCATAGTATAAAATGTACACTTGCGTCCAATTTGTAAAACAAAGCATGTTCTCACCCCAAAGATGTAAATCATTTAAATAATTGTAAAACATGGGGCTATGAACTCACCTTAGTAAATAGTCCTCTGAAAATGATAAATATATCCAAGAATGGCAAATGAATCACACCGTCAAATACCTAAGTAAATACGGCCAGTCTTAGTCTACAAGTTTAGGCTAAAGACTTAATGTATAAACTACAATAGATTGCTAGTTTATATATACTGTTATCACTTGTGTGGTGGTGCACATGTTTATTGTATTTGTATTTACTTGATGGCTCTTGGGAAAGTATACGATTACGCACGTTCAAATATATGTATAAACGTTATTAATAAATATTCATATTTATTAAGTCGTGGTTTAACTCGTATAATATCCGGTAAATATATAACTCGTCCGGTATGTTAAGTGGTTATTAAAATCACCTTTGTTCATGAAATACCCTTAAGTTTTCTATATTACAAAAACAGTCCCTATGTTTATGAAAATATAACATTTACACTTTAAACCCCTAGGTTTCCATAATTATACCTTTAGTCCTTTAGCTTTACAACAATTTTCACTTTAAGTCCTTATATGTTTCAAAACAGCCCCTTTAAGTTTCAGAAGTGTCAAAACAGCCCCTAAAACTTTATAAATCCAGTTTTAACCCTTAGGTTTGCAATTTGACACTTTTAGTCCCCTAATTTGTAAAAATTACATTTTAAGCCCAATTAAGTTTTGAAAAGTGGAAATTTATTTTCTCAAGGGTCTAATAAGCAAAACAAACTGTCTTGGCTTATCAATAAGCCCGGATGAGCTTATTTGGGCTTATTGGGCTTTTCGGCCCAAAACCATTTCGAAATAAGCTCTTAAGGATCCAAAAGGGTTTTTAAGGGACAAAAGCTTTTATTAATCTCAAATAAGCCATTTAAACTGTTTGGCTTATAAATAAGCCCAGATGAGCTTATTTTTGCGTCAATTGGGCCTTCGGTCCATTAACCAAACCCGGTATGCTTATTAAGGTCCAAATTAGCTTTGTAACTAGATTTTCAAGTGGATTATGATACGTTTAAGTTACTTAAGCCTATTTAAGCTGTTTTGGCTTATTGGCTTATTCCGTAAGCTATAAGCCTTGGTAGTGGGCCTATTGGGTCCATTAAGGACCCGATAAGGGTTTAAAAGGTGTGGGGTTAACATACTTGGGTCCATTAACTCTCCTAGCCTCTTAATAAGCCTATAAGCTGAGCAAGTTAGCCAATAAGCTGAATAAGCTTATACGTGGCTATTGGGCCTGAGATTGGGCCTTGCTAGGGCTCAATAGAGTCTTGCTTAGCCACGAAAATACCAATAGGCTCTTAAGCCTTAAACCAAACCTTGTTAGAATTACATGCGTCTCATTTGTGGATCTTAGGCTTAATAGTGGCCTTATTTGCTCACTGTGGTATGTGTAGTTTGCTTATGCATTCCTTACATGCGTTTAAGTGAAACTCATTAAGTCATAGCTCGTTAATAAGCCATATTTTTATATGTTTTAACATATTCATCACCACACAAGTCATATACAAGAATTTATATGTACGTGACTATGCATGGGTTCATGTTAAGCTCACTAGTGTTTCTAAGGTTTGTTAATCTCTTGTTAAGCACTCGTTAAGCATTAATTTCTCGTGTCTTGTCACATGCAATCATTCTATTAGCTCGTATACTCTTTCCCAAGTCAAGCCATCACGTTTTTATGGAAGTTTTACGTATAGGTTTCGAGTATTTCATGTATATGTGATAGTTTTCATATTGATTTCCATTCCCAAAATTTAAATGTAAAGATTAAGCCTCAGCTCGATATTAAACCATGTTTTACACATTCTAATACGTCTTAGCACCACACAAGAGGTTTACATATAGGTATACATGCGTGAACTATGCATGGTTGCACTATGCACGAACATGCTCATGTTGGTTTGTTAAATACAAACTAACGTGACCAACGACTAAAATCAAAGAATGCAAAGCATGACATGAGCACGTTTATTTAATATGCGACTTACAAAGGTCCTAGCGTCTTGAATGTGTCGTGTAGCATGTAGAATGACAACCCGATGTGTTATACCCAATTGTATGTCAACCCTAAGCTCCAAGCTTATCAAATAACCAACCTTAGCTCGTAAACCTTCTTGTGACTTGTTATAGAAGCCCTAGCGTGGTTTGTGAGTTCGAGTGAGATAAATGAAGGCGTTTGTTTGCGGTTTGTGACCCAAGACAAGAGAGAATAAGTATGGTTTACTTGATTGAGTGTGTGTGAGTTGTAAGAGTGTCAAATGGTAAATGTGTGTGAGTATTTATATGCAAGAATACTAGTTACATCTCCTAGTTCCTTAAACAAACCAAACCCAGCCCTAGGCTAGTAGTTTTAGGGTTTCTAGTTAATCACACATGGTTTTGTTAAAACAACCTAGTACCATTCTTAATTACAAGGTTTTGGTACAAGATTTACCAAGATTATGGAAATCTTATGGATTTTGTGTGTTATTATTGGCTAGCCGCGTGTATCAAGGCACAAGAGGGAGTAAAATGGTTATTAACCATTGGGTAATAGGCTAACTAGGAACATATTGTACATGTTTTAATTAAACATGGGTTGTACAAGTACTTAGGGATCATTAGGAGATTTTCTAGTTGCTTTAGTCCCCTCATTCAGCCAACATAGGCTTTTAACACAAGAATTGATTAAATTTTGTGTTTAAGGTTTAAAAGTGGGTATTGGTTTGAGTCTATGTATTTCCGTGGTGTGTCTAAATGTATTTTATTGCGAAACGTAAGCCTTTTACGTGACCAATAAAAATAAAATATGCAAAGTTAATAATTATCTTCTTAATAATTATATAACACTTGTTTGACGTAAATCTTAATTTATTTGGTGACCGTTTACGTTAAATGATTTATTTCTAGTCTACGCGATTTAGCTTAAAAGTTAAATTAAAAGTAAATGCGTATCGGACTAAAATAAATAGTGACAAATAATAGGATTCGTAAAATGACCTGAAATCGAGAAATGTTACAACCACAATATTTTAAGTCACTATTATAATAAATACAATTTACGGAAAAGTAGTACTATTGCACTAAACTCTTGACACTGAAGCCTTAACTGACGTTTACGTTGTTACAAGTTGTTGTCCCGGTATTCGATGTCTTATCAAAACACCTAAGTAATCCTCAAATAAAATGTGTCCATTTAACATGGTAATCAAGAAAGCACTACTTACCAAAACGGGGGTGTCAACCCCAATAGATCTATTCACAACATTCGTGCTTACAAAGTAATTAACGGTTCATGATAGTGAAAACTTTATGGCAATGTTAACATAGGCAATACATAAAAGTTTAAAGTACTTGTGTCCATAAGTAAAAATGAACATTGTATTCTCACCCTAAAGTATTTCAACACGAGTACTAAACAAGTAAAAGTGAGGCTACTAAACTCACCTCAACGAAGTGATACAACGGGAATAGTACACAAGTTCAACGAACAATGAATCTTAACTGCGACCTAAATATTTAAGACACCTTAGGTAGAATACGACATGTGGTATATGCATATGTGTTTTATAAAGTTTTATCATCCCTATACACTTGTAGTGATGTTTTATAAAGCTTTACATGAAGTAAACACTTAGAAATATTAAGTATTACACTTTTATATGAAAGTATAAAATGTAGTGAGTTGGTTGAAAAATGACCCTACTTTAAACAAGCATATCTCACTCGTTTCTTAATGTAAGACTTTGAAACGAATGCTCATACTTAGGTCACCATTTTACCTTTCTAAATTGTATGTCCTCTCTACCAGGTTCAAAGTTTAAGGCATTCAAGAAGCTGTTTCAAGACTCAAAGTCATAAACTTGAGCTGCTTGACAACCCGTTTTGTAAAAACTGTTTGAAAATGCTAGAAAATTCCATAATTTATAAAATTGTATAGAAACCTTTCTAATGCCTTATATACAAGGTTGTGAAAAGATACCTACTAAAAGGGTTCTTTAAAGTGGTTAAAACAAGCTCACAAGTTGACCTATTTTCTGGGCAGATTTAGGGTTTCTTACAACTAAGTTTAGAACAACTTTCAACACAACAAATTTATAGTGGTGATATGAAATGAAGCTTAAAAAGAATAATATATGTGAAATAAGTTATATGAGATACTTACAAAAATTGGTGGTGATTAGGTGATCAAGAAGTGCACAAAAACAACCAAAAACTCTTAGAAAACACTAATTTTCAAGCACCAAACCCTAGTTTAGGAGTAAAACCCTTAACCAAATCTTTAAACCTTGCGATTCCTTATGTTTGTTCCATGTGAAATGAGGGTAAGCAAGGTTATAGATAGCGTGAGGCGTGGCGTGGCGGCATGGCCAAGCCTTAAGCTTTAGTGTCAGGCGTAGCGGCATGACGTTTTTGAGGCGTGACTTAAGGCGGCAACAAATATTTATAGATTTATAGATTTATATCATATTTCATAAATATATGAATGATAAGCATTAGTAAATCTAGGCCTAACTCCAAAATATTAGTAAAATCCTAAATATTAGTAAATCCCCTAAACCTTTAAAAAAAAGGCACCACGCCTTAAGCTATAGCGTGCCTTATCACGCTTTATTGCATGCCACGCCTAGAGACGACGCCTTGGCTTGTTTCGTAACATGGAGGCCACGCCTCGTGCTATAGCCTCGCTATGGCGCTTTATAGCGCGCCTTTTAGAACCCTGAGGGTAAGAGAGGAATGTTTGAGAGTTTGATTGAGGTAAATAACTAGTCACAAGACCTTAGTTATTATAGCAAATACTTATGGTAAGGTCAAAGAAGCTTTTAAGAGTCACAAGATTGTGTATAACCTAAATGGATCAAGGTTTAGATGTTTCTGGTGTGTCTTGGAGCCGTTCCATAGGAGATGGAAAGGATGGGAAAAAAGTTGGCATGCTTACTAGATTCTAGTGATAAATATAAATATGGGAAGGGTGGTTTTTCAAGCAAGAAAAGCATTTGGTTGCATTCCTCCTTTGGTGGTCGGTTCTAGAAGGGGAGGTAAAATATTTTTTTGAAGTGGTATAGTACTAGTAGAAATAATACCTCAAAGGTGGTGAGGTATTGGGTATGTTTTGCATGCATGCATGCAGTATAATGCAAGTACAAAAGACTTACGTAAAATTTGTAAAAACGTATGCATAAGACTTGTAAATCATGCTCATGAGAATAATAATGTACTAGTTAAAGGTAGACTACACTTAGTCTAGAGACGGAATGTGTTCGAAGACGTTTCTTGTTATGCGTGGGATAACCTAACACTTATACAAAAATAAAGTATTCACGTGTTTAGAATAAAACGTTCAAGTTTATAAATAAATTTTAACACAAAATTATCAGTTGTCGCAATCTCCCCTTATTAAGAAAACTTCATGCCAAAATTTAGTTTGTGTTATCTGATGATGAGGTGCTTGAGAAAGAGTGTGGGTAATGGATGGTTTAATAATTTTAAGGTAAACCTTTAACTTATAGTATATGTCCCTATTAGCTTACCATTAGCTAATTTAATAAAGTGCTTAGTGACTGAGAAAGTTGGGGTGACATGGCTTAGATAAATAAAAGCAGTGGATACAAAACTTTTATTAGCACTTGTATCAATTAAGATAAAAATATAACGATTTTTGAGGAGGAACGTACCCATAACAACGTTAGGGTCCTCACAAGCTTCTCCAGCTCTGTTCTGATTCTCTAATTCTTGGCAACACTTCCTAGTGTGTCCTTTTTCTCTACATTCATAGCATGTCACCGAGGTAGGGGTCCAGCAGTCTCTATCTTGGTGACAGACCTTCTTTTAGTTCCCACATTGAACAGGGCAGGGACCGTGGTGATGATGAATGTTGCACTTGTCGTAGAGTGGTAGAGTTTCAGCATATCCTTTTTTGTCACTTGATCCAATATCGTATGCTCTAACCACTTCATGCCTCTTGTTTTGGAGGGAATTTCTCCTTTGACCATCTTCCCATTTTCTCTTGTTATCAGCATCATTTGCAACCTTAGCTCGTACAACTTGATCCATTAGATCATGAGCCACGCAGATTGCTTCCTAAATCTTGGTCGAATTCGAATAAGTCACATTCCCCTCAATCTCTGACGTGAGCCCCTAGATATAACATTCAATCTTCTTATATTCGAGAGTGACCATTGTTGGACAAAGCAATGCTAATTCTTTGAAACGACTAGTGTAACCAGTGATGTAAGTTCCCTCGTTCGACAAGTTCTAGAATTCAACCTCCATCTTTTGTAGCTCATTTCTAGGACAATATTATTTAATCATCATCTTCTTTAGCTTGTTCTAAGTTGGTTCATAAGCAGCATCAATCCTTACGGACTGAACATAGGCATTCCACCAAGTCAATGCACCATCCAACAAGGTGCATGTAGCATATTTCACTTGACATATTTCCACACAGTTGAAGATGTTGAACACAGATTCCAATTTCTCAAACCACTTGGTTAAACCAACAGCTCCTTCAGTCTTGTCAAAGTTGTGGGGCTTGCAGTTCAAGAATTCCTTGTAAGAGCAACCACGAGCTGTGTACTCAACTCCGCCAGCACTACCACTAGTTCCATCGTTTGCGTTGTTTCGATTCGCTTTGTAAGCTCTGAGTGCATCAGCCACACGTTAGGCTATGAGTTGTTCGATAGCTGCTGAACTCATGGGTTGTCTTTTTGGCGGAATTTTCTACAAAATTATTAGAAGTAAAGAAAAAATGAGACATTAATAAGTCGTGTTCCAAAAGTAGGTGTTTCAAGGCGGCACATTACGAGGTGACAGGTTAGAGTCGTGTTCTAATTAACTTGCATGTTCCTAGACGGTGAGTTAGGAGGCAACATAGGTGTTTCAAAAGTATGGGACGGGTGTTCCAACTCGAAGTTAGATTGTAAGGTAACTAGTGGGATCAACAGACTGTGACGAGTTTTAATACCATCTAAAACAGTATTATGTAAGGCCATGAAAAAGTTTTAAAGACCAATGTATCACTCATAATATCTTGGAAAAAGTTTTAATATTGATTTAGAAACCGTTAAAGTAAATGAGCATGTATAATAGTTTAGTGATTTAGCGTGCGGAATGTTTATGATGCAATGGTTATAGTCTAGTGTTATCCCATGAATTTAATCCATTACACAACTATAATCTATACCAAGATGCTAGAAAATAAGAAATCTTAAAGAGAGAAAGTAGAAAGAGAAAAACTAGATTAGAGAGAGAATGGGAAAGTTACAAGTGAAGTGAAAATGTAACCAACACCCTTCACCAAGTGTGGTGAAGGACCTGATTTTCAATAGCACAACCACTGATATTGAAAATTGATTCCATCTTTTCAATCCACCGGGTTAAACCGACAATGCCTTCATTTTCTTTGAAGTTCAAAGGTTGACATTTCATGAAGTCAGCGTAGAAACAAGGGCGTGTAGTTTGCACATTCCGTCGGTTATCCCCGTGTGAACTGTGGCTTCCGTCTTTATTGGTGGAGTTTCGCAGAAGAGCTTGATCAATCATAGCTTGAACGGATTCTGGGGTCATGTTGTTTGGGTTGGTGTTGTTAGGTGGGGTATTTGGTCCTCGTCTCGTCACAGGTGCCATGATTCGTCTAAATCACAAGAGACAAAACGTGAGGTCATGACAAGACATATAGATAATTTACGATGAGACAACTAACACAAAGGAGGTATTTTTTTAAAATTAGTACAAACATAAACATCTATTTCATTCACAACTTGGAAAATTTTCATGAAATTGTTTTTTGTACACAAAAATACAATCAAAATAATCTAAGCTATGCTAGCGGGGAGAACCCCTAATACTTAACATGCCTGAACAACTGCCAAGCAAAGTAAAATGACATAAACTACTAGATGTGACTATCCGCATCTCTAGAAGCATCCTGGTGGTCTGGAGCTCTAACATCTGGTCTTGGTTCTCTAGCTCTCCTCTGCTGCTCTCGCAGTGCTAACAACTCGGCCTGCATGTCACCCATCTCTCGCCTTATGTCTCTCATCACACGGAGAGTCTCTACTATATGTGCCTGACGCATATGGTCAGTCTCTCGAAGCTCTATCATCTCAGCCTGCTGCATCTGGGAGCGAGTCTCATGTACCTGGTGTTGTGTCTGAATAAGAGTACCCTGCAACTGTAGTTGTGTCTGATGTGCATGGAGCTAGGACTCGTGTGCATATACCTACTTACGGTGGGTCTGAAGCTCATAATGGACTTAACTATAAACAGAATTAACTATGACCAATACTAACTCTAGTACTGCTATACTCTACCAGTACTAACTTAGTACTGCCAAACTTAACTTAGTACTGCCAGTATTAACTTAATACTAACAGAACTAACTATAACTACCAGACTTAACTGTTATACTACCAGTATTAAGTCTGTTACAATCTATTTTCCCAACATCTCCCACGGTCATAAGTGCTATCTCAAGAACTGCCTCTACTGGATCCACCCAAGTATCCCTAATACCATACCCAACCTCTCTAATCCCTTGTCGTCTCTCTTCAGCATCTAAAGTGCTGGCAAACCCATAGTCTACCCTTCGGCCTCTGGTAGGTCTAGCAGTAGAACTCTCCCCGACCTCATACCTGGAGCCTAGAGCAAACAAGTACGACCTCTTGCGAGGTGGCCGCTCGGACTCGAGAATATCATCCCTATGGTCAACAGGTGATGGTATGTATAGAGATGGTGGTAGTGGTGGTAGTAGAGGTGATGGTAATGCGACAGTAACCACATCAGCAAGGGCCTGAGTAGAGGCTATCTTGAGTGTCTGGATTTGGGTTGGACACCCAGATGATGGTAGTAATGGTGATGGCATAGGTGGTGGTGATGAATGTACAGACGGGGCCATGCACCTAGCAAGGCGCTCCCTTGCAGAGGGTGGTGATAGTGAGATAGGTGGTGATGGTGGTGGAGTAAGCATGGCTAGAAGTCTCTTAACCTTTGCCTCTGGTGGAAGGGATATAGAAGCCTAAAGCCGGACAGTAATCCTAGCTCTAGTGGTAGTAATGTCAGTAGAGGGTGGTGGTATAACAGGCTTTGTTCCCTTAGGTGGGGAAACAAGCTCAACAGTAGGTACAACAATAGCGGAGTCGACCGGAGCTAAGTGCTCCTCCTCCTCCTCATCCTCCTCATCTTCATCCTCTTCATCCTCATCCTCATCATCGGCGTCATCCCCGGATGAATCGCCGTCATCATCATCTCCATCCTCTCCCCCGTCCATGGGATAGTCAACCAGACCATCCTCTGTCTCATCATCCTCATACTCCTCTGGATCCTCTTCTGGATCCGACTCAACAACATATCCTGGTGACTCAGCAGTAGGTGAAACAACAGGAGGTAATGGCTGCTCCTCAACCGGAAACTCATGCTCGTCCTCCAATGGTATATACTCAGGGTATATAGGCTCTGGCACGTAGTCAGGATCATGTGGCTGTATGAACCTAGGCTCACGCTCATCCTCGTCCTGTGGTACTGGTGGTGTCTGTGGCTCCTCGGGGCCTGGTATGTAATCCGGTGATGGTGGGGCTACCGGCTGTATAGGGAGTCCATCGTATCCTAATACGATGACTCGTGGAGAACCTCCATCAGATATCTCCTCATCGGCTCCCCAAAATACCCTCCCTGGCTCAGAGTCGGTGTAGACAGAAGTGTAGGTAACCGCAGATGATGCAGAAGACATGACTGCTGTAAAAACAAAAATAACTTATATAAGTATTAATTTTAAGACTCTTATAGTAATATACGTAATATAATTTATATACTCGTATATCAATCATGCAAGCACTTAGTAAACTACTAATGCCAAAACAATGTATGTCATGTAAGCACATATGCTAGATTGCAAACAAGTAATGTATGTGTGTCCCGTGCAATCCCCATTTGTGAATGCAGTGTTTGAAAATGGTTATAGTCCAGACAAAAACTTTTGACCTGGTTCTCTATAACCTTGGCTCTAGATACCAATCTGTAACACCCACATATCTGGGTAGCAGCGGAATATTAAATATCCAAGAGCGTTACTTAATAGATCAATAGCACAAGATATGAGAACGACCACTAAACGTGTCGTTTTAAAAAAATACATTGGATTAACAAAATACTTGTTCATTACACAAGCTCATGGCTTCAAATTGTTCGACAATATAAGTAAAGATTTCGGTTTATAACAAATGTTCCCAAAATGTAATACGCCCCAAATCTTTAGTACTGACTCTCCAAAGAGTGACCCTAATGTATCTTGGCACCTCGTACCTTATTGACCTGAGAAAAACATGCTTAAAACGTCAACATAAAGTTGGTGAATTCATAGGTTTATGTAAATCAATTGAAGGACCGCAAGATTTCCAAGTGTATGATTAAGCAACAGATGCAAACATCATAAAAAGTAATTACGTTTTCCTAAGCTCATGACACTGAAGCTCGACATGTATGAATGCAATAAATTACCAATAATGCCCGTGAATGATGTTCTAACCCGCAACATCCCAAGTCCGACATGGTATACGTTTGTTGTCTGGCAAACCGGCACAGTGAGCGCTACTCACCCAAACAGGGATGTCAATCCTAAATAGATCTATTTATAACACTCGCGCTCACAATCTAGTAATTGACAGTTCATGATAATGGGCTCAGTGGGTTATCGCTACTTAGGCAAACACGTAATCATTGTATAAAATGTACACTTGCGTCCAATTTGTAAAACAAAGCATGTTCTCACCCCAAAGATGTAAATCATTTAAATACTTGTAAAGCATGGGGCTATGACTCTCCTTAGTAGGTCGTCTCCTTGTGAACTGGTAAATATTTCCGAGTATGGCTAATGAATCACACTGTCAAATACCTAAGTAAATACGGCCAATCTTAGTCTACAAGTTTAGGCTAACGACTTAATGCATAAACTACAATAAATTGCTAGTTTATATATACTGTTATCACTTGTGTGGTGGTGCACATGTTTATTGTATTCGTTTTTCTGCTTGTTGGCTCTTGGGAAGGTGTACCACTATGTATGTACATGTATGAGTATACGTGTCATTAATAAATATACGTATTTATTAATTGTGTTGTTTATGTATTTATAACCGTGATTTTTAACTTGTAAAAATTATCCTCATTAATAATTATGCCTCACGTCCGATAATATCAAGTATTCATAAAACCAATTTAGTTTCATATCATACCCTTAGGTTTCTAGATTGGCAAAATCAGTCCTTATAGTTTAAATTAGTCACATTACAACTTATGCCCCTAAGTTTCCATGTTGACACTTTTAGTCCCTCAACTTTACAAAGTTTACACTTTAGTTTAGTTTATGTTCCAAACAGCCCCTTAAGGTTTCTAAATGCCAAATTCAGTCCCCTTAACTTACAAAAATAGTAAGTTTACAGTTTTAACCCTCAAGTTTTCTTTTTGACAATATTTTGTCCCTTAACTTGTAAAAATCACACCGTTTAAGTTCTAACAAGTGGCAAAAGACTCCATTAAGCAAAATAAGTTGTTTGAGCTTATCAATAAGCTCGGATAAGCTTATTTGGGCTTATTGGGCTTTTTGACCTAATAACAAATTTGAATTAAGCCTTTAAAGTTTAATAAAGTGTTTAGCTAGTTTTTCAAGTAGGTTTTGATACAATTAAGTTAATTTAGTTTGAATAAGTTGTTTTGGCTTATTGGCTTATCCCATAAGCCATAAGCCACGGTAATGGGCTTTTGTGTCCATTAAGGGTTTTAAAAGTGTAAGTTCATTATCCTTAGGTCCATTAGCAATCTATTACCTTATAATAGCCCACTCAACTCTCTGAATAAGCTCACCGATTAAGCTTGCTCGAGCTTGTAGGGGCTGTTGGAGGACTTATTTAGGCCGCTAATGGGCCATTAGGTCCATTAAAAAAATTAAAGGGGTAATTCCGGACATGGTTTCTAAGTTATACGATCATACTAACTATGTTCCAATAAGCTATATTAACTTATTTAGCTTAGTGAGCTTCGTAATAAGATGGGGTCCTAGTTAACGAATTGTTGGGCCCATTAATCGTCCGTTAATGGACTTTTTGGCCTAACAAGGTCCGTTAGGGGTCTGTTAAGCTTATTAGTGGTTTTAGGGTTTAGTTAGGGTTTCGTTAAGCACATTAAGCTACTATTAGGCTCTTTAAGGCATACATAAGCCATCCTATGAGCTTGTTTGTCCCATCCATGGGCTTCGTGGCCCAACAGTGGACCCCCCCCCCCACCATCTGGTTCACTGTGTGCATTTGGTTTGTGTTTCATAACCTTCGACTATATGTCAATCAAATTAAACTCATTAGGAACGCTTCTATGTCTTATACTATACATGGAACCGTTCAATTAGTTGGAATATACATTCCCAAGCCAAGCCATTGAGTTTATATGCAAAGTTTACGTGTAAGTTTCGTGTAATTCGTGTGTAAGTGTTTTTAATGTAACCAAATAAGCCCTAGTCCTCGTTAAGTCTCATTTTACATATGTTTACACATTTTAGCACCACACAAGTGATTACATACATATGTACAAGCGTGTAACATGTATGATTTGCACCATGCATGCACAAGCTCACGTTAGCTTGTTAATTACAAACTAACGTGACCCAAATGACTAGCAACCAAAGAAAACAAGTATGATATAAACATGTAAGCTTAGAACTGCGACTTATAAAAGTCATAGAGTCTTGGATTCGAGTTTGGACATGTAGAATGACAACCCAATGTGTATACCCGAATGTATATCAAACCCTAAGCTTCATAGCTTTTTAAATAACCCAATCTTTGCTCGTGTACCCTTCTATGTCTATTTGCGACTCCCTAGTTTCTACATATGTATCTTGAGTGAGCTTGTAGTGAAGGTGTGTGTGTTTGGGTTCGGTTATGGTCCGAAATCAAGAAGGGAACAAGAGAGGTTTTGCTAGTGGTTTTTGTTTAAGTGTGTGAGTGTGTAAAGAATGAATGGCTTAGTAGAGGCTTGTTTATATAGGCATATTGTCTAGTAACCAACTAGTTTCTAAACCAAGTCCTAATCCAAAGCCATAAGTGGCGGTTTTGAGTTTATGGTTAACAAGACATGGATCTTTGTCTTAAAACACCAGTTATATTCTTTTTAAAATGTCCTGAGCTACAACAATTTCAAAACAACCTTTCCTCGGGGAACTAGCCCTATTGTCCCTATGAGATTAGCAACATTAGTGTTGCAGAACTCTGTAGTACGCGGGGCTAAGTGCCCATACCTTGTTACAATTTGTGGCATTTCTGAGTAACACGGGCCATTGTGATGAAATTGTCACTTGGTGAACTTGGGCAAAGATCACCATTCGGCTTTCTTTTCACCGCCCTTATTGTAAGTACTTGTTGACATTTTGTCTCTTGAAGGGTTGTTATTGATGGCCATGGTTGTTTCTGGATGAATCATCAGCCTTCCTTTTGTTGTCAGCCTGCCTTTCCGTATAGGTACGGAGTTTCTGATCCATCAAGTCGTTGGCCAACTCAATAGTCTCATCTAACGTCTTAGGTCCTGGAAGACTTCACATTTCCATAAATGTTATCAGGGAGGTCCACGGATGTTACGTGCTCAAACTTCTAAGTTTCATAGCATCATCAACTTAGTACATATCAGGGTTAGCTCTTGGAAACGTTCAGTGTATGTTGGAACATCGTTCCCTTTGACCTTTAGGTTCTACAACTTGATTTTTAGTTTCTTGATTTCACCCTGTGGACAATACTTGTCTGTCATTTTCTTCTTGGTTACTTCCCAAGTCATCGAATATGCATCAGGACCTAAGGTTCTTATCTGACCATTCCACCAAGTCAAAGCAGCCCCTAACTGAGTGCAGGTGGCAAAACCATTAAACATGATTTTCAATAGCACAACCACATGATATTGAAAAACTGATTGCCATCTTTTAATCACAACGGGTTAAACGAACAAACGGCCTTCATTTCTTGAAGTTCAAGCAAAAAAAAAAAAAACCAAAAAATAAAAAAAAAAAAAAACAAAAAAAATAAAAAAAAAAAGAAAAAAAAAAAAAAAACTAAAAAAAAAAAAAAAAAAAAAAAAAAAAAAAAAAAAAAAAAAAAAAAATAAATAGGTTGACATTTCATGAATGTTCAGGTAGAAAACAAGGGCGTGTAGTTTGCACTTTCCTCTCGGTTATCCTGTGTAGAACTGTGGCTTACGTCTCCATGGTGGCGTTTGGCAGAAAGAGGCTTGGATCATCATAGCTTGAACGATTCTGGATTCGTTGTTGTTTGGGTTGGTGCTGTAGGAGGGGTATCTCGGTTCTAGTATTGTCACAGGTGCATGATTCGTCTATATACAAGAGAGTCAAAACGTGAGGTCTGACATCGATACTACTATAATTTACAGATGAGACACAACACTATGAGATGGTACTATATTCAACTCTAACACATCTATTTCATTCATAACTTGGATTTTTTTTACATGAAATAGTTTTTGGTACACAAAATACAATACAAAAGATCTAAGGCTATGCTAGCAGGGAGAACCCCTAATCTTTAACATCGCATGAACAATCTGCCTAGCAAAGTTAAAAATGACATAAAACCACTTAGATGGGTGATATCCACATTTCTAGAAGCATCCTGGTGATCTGGAACTCTAACATCTAGTCCTGGTTGTCTAACTCTCCTCTACTGCTCTCGCAGTGCTAACAACTCGGCCTGCATGTTACCCATCTCTCGTCTTATGTCTCTCATCACTTGGAGAATCTCTACCATTTGTGCCTTACGTCTACGGTCAGTCTCTCGTAGCTCTGCCATCTTAGTCTGCTGTATCTGAAAGCGAGTCTCATGTACTTGGTGTTGGGTCTGAATAAGAGTACCCTGCAGCTGTAGCTGTGTTTGATGTGCCTGGATCTGGGACTCGTGTAACATTACACATTCTCAAACGGTGGGTCGAAGCTAATAATGAAATGCTCATGACTCACTCCTTACCGAATGAGCCAAGCCTCTCGGGAAGCATAGCACTCCTCCCATACAATTAGTATGTCTCTGATGAGTTTCCTTCTTCATAAGCAAGGTCGACCCGCTGCGAGTATCATAGTGGAACCTCGCATGTGATATTGCGAGTCCTACTATCCTGAGCATCCTCTAGTAGAGCATATAAGTCCTGTGTATCATGCTCATGGAGCTCAGCAAGCTCTGTAACCCTAGTATTGACCTCTCCCACGGTCATAGGTATTATCTCAGGAACTGCCTCTGCCGGATCCACCCAAGTATCCCTAATACCATACCCAACCTCTCTAATCCCTCGTCGTCTCTCTTCAGCATCTAAGGTACTGACAAACCCATAGTCTACCCCTCGACCTTTGGTAGGTCGAGAAGTAGAACTCTCTTCGACCTCATACCTGAGGCCTAGAGCAAACAAACACGACCTCTTGCGAGGTGGCCGCTCGGACTCGAGAATATCATCCCTATGGTCAACGGGTGGTGCTATGTATAGAGATGGGGGTAGTGGTGGTAGTAGAGGTAATGGTAATGCGGCAGTAACCGCATCAATAAGGGCCTGAGTGGAGGCTATCCTGAGTGTCTGGATTTGGGTTGGACACCCAGATGATGGTAGTAATGGTGATGACATAGGTGGTGGTGATGAATATACAGATGGGGCCGTGCACCTAGCAAGGCGCTCCCCTGCAGAGGGTGGTGATAGTGAGATAAGTGATGACGATGGTGGAGTAGGCATGGCTAGAAGTCTCTCAACCTCTGCCTCTGGTGGAAGGGATATGGAAGCCTGAAGCCGGACAGTAATCCTAGCTCCAGTGGTAGTAATGTTAGTGGAGGATGGTGGTGTAACCGGCTATGTTCCCTCGGGTGGGGAAACAAGCTCAATAGTAGGTACAACAACAGCGGAGTCGGCCGGAGCTAAGTGCTCCTCCTTATCCTCCTCATCTGCATCCTCTTCATCCTCATCCTCATCATCGGCGTCATCCCCGGATGAATCGCCGTCATCATCATCTCCATCCTCTCCCCCGTCCATGGGATAGTAAACCGGACCATCCTCAATCCCATCATCCTCATACTCCTCTGGATCCTCTTCTGGATCCGACTCAGTAACATATCCTGGTGACTTAGCAGTAGGTGAAACAACAGGAGGTAATGGTTGCTCCTCATCTGGAAACACATGCTCATCCTCCAATGGTATATACTCAGGGTACATAGTCTCTCGCACATAGTCAGGATCATGTGGCTGTATGAACATAGGCTCACGCTCATCCTCGTCCTGTGGTACTGGTGGTGTCTGTGGCTCCTCAGGGCCAGGTATGTAATCCGGTGATGGTGGGGCTACCGGCTGCATAGGGAGTCCATCGTGTCCATATACGATGACTCGTGGAGAACCACCATCCGACAGCTCCTCGTCAGCTCCCCAAAATACCCTCCCTGGCTCAAAATTGGTGTAAACGAAAGTGTAGGTAACCATAGATGATTCAAAAGACATGACTGCTGTAAAAACAAAATAACTTATATAAGTATTAATTTTTAAGACTCTTATAGTAATATACGTAATATAATTTATATACTCGTATATCAATCATGCAAGCACTTAGTAAGCTACTAATGCTAAAATAGTGTAGGTCATGTAAGCACATATGCTAGATTGCAAACAAGTAATGTATGTGTGTCCCGTGCAAACCCCATTTGTGAATGCAGTGTTTGAAAATGGTTATAGTCCAGACGAAAACTTTTGACCTGGTTCTCTATAACCTTGGCTCTAGATACCAATCTGTAACACCCCCAAATCTGAGTTGCAACGGAATATTGAATATCCGGGGGCGTTACTTCATATATCAATAGCACAAAATATGAGAAAGACCACTAAACGTGTCGTTTTAAAAAGATACATTGGATTAACAAAATACTTGTTCATTACATAAGCTCATGGCTTCAAATTGTTCGACAATATAAGTAAAGATTTTGGTTTATAACATAAGTTCCCAAAATGTAATACGATCTAAATCTTTAGTATTGAATTTCTCCAAAGAGTGACCCCCAATGTATCTGGGCACCTCGTGCCTTATTGACCTGAGAAAAACATGCTTAAAACGTCAACATAAAGTTGGTGAATTCATAGGTTTATGTAAATCAATTATAGGACCGCAAGATTTCCGAGTGTATGATTAAGCAACAGATGCAAACATCATAAAAGTAATTACGTTTTCCTAAGCTCATGACACTGAAGCTCGACATGTATAAATGCAATAAATTGCCAACAATCCCGTGAATTGATGTTCAACCCGAACATCCCAAATCCGACATGGTATACGTTTGTTGTCCGGCAAACCGGCACAGTGAGCGCTACTCACCCAAACGGGGACGTCAATCCCAAATAGATCTATTTATAACACTCGCGCTTACAATCTAGTAATTGACAGTTCATGATAAAGGGCTCAGTGGGTTATCACTACTTAGACAAAAACGGTTAATCATGGTATAATATGTACCCGTGCGTTAATTTTGTAAAACAAAGCTGTTCGCACCCATAAGATATTAAAAGATTTAAATAATTGAAAGCATGAGTCTATGAATCACCTTAGTTTGGGTAGTCCCTTCGTGAATGATAAAGATATACAAGTATGGCAATGAAATCACATCGGTAATACCTAAGTAAATACGGTCAGTCTTAGTCTATAAGTTTAGGCTAACGGCTTAATGCATAAACTACAATAAAATTGCTAGTTTATATTATACTGTTTATCACTTGTGTGTATGGTGCACATTGTTTATTGTATTTTGTCTTAACTTGTGGTTCTTGGGAAGGTATACGATTACACACATTTCAAGTATACGTATTATAAACGTTATTAATCAATATACATATTTATTATGTCGCGTTGTAAATTTGTTATAATACATCGATAAATATTATAACTTGTTTGATTCGCTAAGTGTTTATTAAAATCATTTTCGTTCATAAAATACCCTTAGGTTTTTCTATATTTACAAAAACAGCCCCTATGTTTATGAAAATATAATATTTACATTTTAAACCCTTAAGTTTTCACATTTACACCTTTAGTCCTTTAACTTTACAAAAATTTCACTTTAGGTCCTTATACTTTCAAAACAGCCCTTAAGTTTCAGAAGTGACAAAACAGTCCCTAAAACTTTATAAATCCAGTTTTGACAGTTTTAACCCTTAAGTTGCAATTTGACACTTCTAGTCCCTTAACTTGTAAAAAATCGCATTTTACACCCAATTAAGATTTGAAAAGTGGTAAAAGGTTTCATTGGGCTCCAATAAGCTACATAAGCTGTGGTAGCTTATAAATAAGCTTGGATGAGCTTATTTTAGCTTATTGGGCCTTTTGGGTCCGTTAAAGTCCATTAAGCAAATTAAAGGTCCAATAAGGATTCTAAAAGCACATAAGTTCTCATTAAGCTCATTTAAGCTTAATGAAACTGTTAATGCTGAAAAAAATAAGCTCGAGTGAGCTTATTTGAGCTTATTGAGCTCGTTAGCCCAATAACCTTTTCCTAAAATGTTTTAAAGGGTCCATTAAGGTTTTATAACATGATCCAACTTATTTCATAGTCTTAATAAGCACTTTTAAGCTGCTTTTATTGTTCGACTTACTCTATAAGCCAATAAGCCTCGTTAATGGGCTTTTAGGCCTATTAAGAGCTCGATAAGGTTTATACATGTTCAAACTAGTCCAATTTAGGTCCATTAGTTTTTCTAGGTTTATAATAAACTCATTAAGCTGCATAAGTTCACAAATAAGCTGTTTAAACTTATTCGTGGCTTATGGGCCTATTTTGGACACGGTAATGGGCTACCAAGCCCATTAAGGGTCCGAATTGGTTTCTAATAAACATTAAAGTCCATATGAGTCCAATAAGCATATTAGGCCCCTTAATAAGCTCATGGAGCTTATTAATAAGCCATGGATCCTAATACTATGGCATGTTGGGCCTGTCTGGCCCATTAGTGGGTTGTTTGGATTAAACGAGCCCATTAGTGGCCCGTTAAGCTCACTAGTGCTTTCTAGGGTTTGTTAATCTCTTGTTAAACACTCGTTAAGCATTAATTAACCGTGTTTTATCACATGCATTTGTTTAAATGATTAGTATACTCCTTCCTAAGCCAAGCCATCATGTTTCCATGAAAAGTTTACGTGTTGTTTCGTGTATTTCATACAAACGAATTTGTGTTCATATAGGTTTCCATTCCTGCATTTAAGCGAAACGTTTAAGGCTTTAGTTCATTCTTAAAACACATTTTACATCTCCTAGCGCGTCCTAGCACCACACAAGTCGTTATATGCATGTATATATTACGTGGAATATATATAAGATTGTATCATGCACGTATATGCTCACGTTAGTTTGTAAATTACAAACTAATGTGACCAAATGACTAGAAACAAGGAAGGAAACATATGATATGAATACGTGAGTTTAGAACACGACTTACAAAGGTCCTAAAGCTTGGTTTTCGGCTTAGAAGGAGATGAGTGATACACAATTCGTCTACACCCAAATGTATATAAACCCAAAAGCTCCAAAGCTCAATATACCAGAACCTTAGCTTGTATACTCCTCCTATTACCCTTGTATGTGATCCTTAGTATGCTAGTGCAAGCTAGAAAACTAAGTTGTGTCGTGTTTGTGTTGTGCTTGGCTCAGTTTAGGGTGTACCGAAACAAAGGAGATGAAAACAGAGGTGTTCTTGGCTAGAGAAAGTTTAAGAGTTGTAAGAAATGTTTAAGTGTCAATATGAGTGGATATATATAGGCTTAGGAGTGAGTTGGTGTTCTCTAGTCCTTAACTAACCAAAACCGAGCCCTAAGTGGTGGTTTTGAGGGTTCTAGTTAGCCTCAAATGGTTTCTTGCTAAACCACCTAGTACAAATCCTTAATTACAAGATAATTGTACAAGATTACATGAGATTTGACAAATCTTTGGTTGTGTGATGTTGTTTGTGGCCGCGGGTAACAAAGCAAGAAGAAAGGATCTTATGAGGTTATTATCCATTGTGTAATGAGCTAATTAGGAACAATTAGTACATTCATTAATTAATCTTAGGTTGTACATGTACTTAGGAAGACTTCTAGTTATTTAGGCATGTAGGACATATAGGTTTATGGGTTTTTCTTACCCATATTCGGCCAACATGGTTTATTAACACAAAAATTAAGTAACTTTTGTGTTTAAGGTTCTAAAGTGGGTATTGGTTAGAGTATAGATAGGTATAGGTATTTCCGGGGTGTGTCTAAAGGTATTTTATTGCGAAACGTAAGCCTTTTGCGTGACCAATAAAAATAAGATGCGCAAGGTCAATAATTATCTTCTTAATAATTACATAACACTTGTTTGACGTAAACATTAATTTATTTGGTGACTGTTTATGTTAAATGATTATTTCTAGTCTACGCGATTTAGTTTAAAAATTAAATTAAAAGTAAACGCGTATTGGACTAAAATAATAGTGAAGAATAATTGGAGTCGTAAATTGACCTGAAATTGAGAAATGTTACAACTGGTTAAATCGTCCTCCAAGAATAGTCAAATGAAAACATCCTAAGATCTTCCAAGATTCTTCTCATCAAATATAACCTGTAATCAAAGACAAAGACAACTACATCAAACATAAAATGTGCGATATAATAATATACAGTGTGAAATTAGGGTTGACTCTATAAAGCAGTAAAGATAGGATGAGAGAATTGTTAAACTCATGGTTTTACAGGTTTATAAAAGAATTACAACTTTCTTAAGTATTGTACAAGTTATATTTTCAAAAATACTTAAAATTTTTGAGTTTTCCTGTAACTGGGCGTTTGACGCCGTCAGGGATATCCTGACCCCGTCACAAGTGTCGCGGTGACGGCGTCGTGTGTAAATCATGACGCCGTCTCCACACTTTGTGAAAACTCATTTTTCGTTTTTAATGAAAAATTTTCTGCACTCATCTTTATATGTTATTTTCCTGTACAAATTGTTACATAACAACCTGAGAATTAATAATTCAATCATATGACTTAAAACTGACACGAATTAATCTAAACAATTTATTTCAAATGTTTGAATTTGGTTCTAAAAACCGGATAATTCCCCTACACTTATTTTGTTGCAAAATACCTTTGATTGCAAATAATACGAAGTTACAAACAAACAAAGCATGACTACAAAACAATTTAAACATAATAAAACAAATAATAAAGAATTAAAACACAAGACACTTCTAATATGCAGGAAAAGTAAATATTGGGTTGCCTCCCAAAAAGCACTTTTCTTTATTTACAAGTCTTGTAGCTAGACTCGAAGTCACATGTTCTTACATGACTTCATGAATGCTCACGTGTCCCCGAATGAGCCATTCATTCATACTTTCATCCACTTGGTATTCGAGACCTAGGTTTAAGCAATTTTTGTACATGAATTTATTCTTTTCATAAGCATTCTTAATCCCGTTAGTTAGATCTCTTAGATTTAGCACAAGGATGGGTAGGTTCTTACTCCATGATACGTGCCCCCAATGTTTAAACCTAGGTATGATGCGTGGAATTTGGAATGTGTAACTATCAAAGATCCTATTGAAAGACATTAGTCCCTTAGTACAATCATATTCGAGTTTAGTGATTTTTCTAAAGGGTTTACCCATTACAACTTCAGCCTTATTTATCTGAATAAATTCTCCTATGTCTTCCAATACCACAATGTTCGTGATGTAGGTGAAGCTGCCTACAAACACGTAGACATCTCTAACAACAGCAACTAAGTTTTTTCCTGTACTTTCTAATCCTTCTACCATTATAGTGTTGTAGGCTTTACGCGTAATAATATTCATTGGTAAGAAAGGGTCAAAGTAAGCGACAGACTTCCTAAATCCAATCATACATTAGAATGGCAAGTCATCCCCATCGAAACTATTAATTGCCTTTTTTCGGCGTAGCATTCCAACATTTCATACTCAATCAATTCATTAAGCACTTCACCGTCATCCGAATCATTGTCTGAATGAGGAAAGGGAGAAACAATGGGTGTGTCAACCGATTCATCATCAAACTCAAGGTTATTCATTTTAGTCTTATTAGGTTGGTTGGCGAAGTTATTAAGGAATCGTTCAATACTCTCTAAGCGAGAGTCAACAAAGGCCGAAATTCTTTATAGCTCGTAGAGCTCTTGGATGGCTTGTGTGCGCAGCGCAGCTGGTAGAACAGGACGATTATTGGTTGGTGGTGGATTCGCGTTCTCCATAATGAAGAGTGGAATAGCCAATGAAAATTACGAACAAACACACAAAGAAAAGATAGATTACGAGAAAGCTAATATGCGGAAATTAAAGTCTCACTTGAAAGGATTCAAGCGAGTAGAACTAAGTTAAAATATGATCAAAACCTAACAATTCCCCGGCAGCGGCATCAAAAACTTGTTGCGGTTGTCGTAAGGGACTTCTACAAGAAGTTTACAACTCCCTAGGCAGAGTACCTAACCGTTGTAGTAGTAGTATAGGCAAGACTCGGGGGTTGTTATCGTTCTCTAGGGGAATAGGTTAGGAAGGCTTGATCATGGTCTAACAGAATTCTAGGGGTTGAGAAAAGATTATTTTTGTGTTTTTATATTTATAAGAAAGCAATTAAATCAATGGTCTGAGAGGTTGGTTTGTTTAACTAATAACTAAACTGACTAATATCTAATCTACTGGTGATAACTTTATAATAATAATACAAGGAACGAGAGGAGTTAAAGAGCAAGAAATAGGCTGATTATTTAGTCAGGGGGTGGCAATGGCGTCACTAATAATATGTGATGTCGTCACAGAGGTTGTGATTCAAAAAATGTTTTTGCAAGGGAAAACTAAGCGATCTTCCGATAAACATGTTCCTAAACACCCCCTTAGCAGCAGACCTATATTAAAAATTAAAAAAATTGGAGTCATCAATCCTAAATTCGAGTTTTTTTTTGCAAAAGTGTTGATTTCGGATGATTCAATACTTAAGGTAACAATAAGCTACTTAGATTGGTGTCCAATTGTTCCTAATTTTAATAAATTAGGTATGAATCAAACTAGGGGAATCAATCAATAGAAGGATTTGAAATTGATTAAATGAAATCGCGAGAGTAGAAGGAATGATTTACTTACCGATTAAGGATAAACGATCTTTGGATAGTAGAAATCGAATTGGGGATTGATAAGGATGGTTGTAGGCTGCTTATGTTTGTGTGAAGGGGAAATATGGAATTGGATGGGTTTTTTATTAGTTTTTAGAACCCCCCGGATCAGACGTGATGCGTCCAAGTATAAATCGTACGGTGGTCACGGATCATTTATCATTTGGACCCTTATTGTTTAAAGACTTTTGAAAATGCAGCCCTGACTTCCTTTAAGGGAAAGATTGTATGTCTTATGTTCCCGGGGAACACATGTTGCTCCTCTTACGTGTGTAAAACGACATGTCCAGACATGGATCACGTTTGATGGGGTCGTTATTTACAAAGGTGGGGTCTCTTTGAGTAAGCGGTCGAACGGTTAGGGAATTGCTCGGGTTGGGATGGGACTGATTAGCCCTCTTTCCAGGCTTAAACCCAAAGGTATTCTTCTGAGGTTGAGATGGATTCGAGGGTATTAGTCGGAAGTATCTTACGCAAAGAAGATTTGCAGGGGTAGGAAACGTCTTCTTCTTGAGGTTTTCTAAGAAGTTATGTTTAGCACCGTTCTCCAGGACCTTGGTGTCTGGATACTTTGTGATTTTCTCTATCTTCCTAGGTTTATTTTCGTTTTCCTTGATCCTTTCCTTTAGTCTTCTTGCGACTTCTGAAGAGAACTTTATGAATTCTTCTGCAATAACTTGCATGTAATCTTCGAGTTGTCTGACCCTTTCTTCTTGGTCGAAGATGAAATTGGTCACAATATGTTCGAACTCTGCTTGTCATGATGGCTCAGGGAGTTGTCGGTACATCTCATTCCTTGTCATCTCAAACATGCCCTGGCTTTTTCCCATTGCTGATAGTGCGTTGTTCATGAGCGCGTCGACTTTGTGCTCCATGATTCCTAGTAATTGCTTGATGTCAGGGTTTTCGTAATTGAGGTCTCCGTCTTCAGGGTTAACGGGGTTGTTCCACCCTTTTTTTTTCCAATCTCGTACTCGCTAATTCTCTATAGCAATCCTAAGCACTTTTTCAGTGCTCAAGCCTTCTAGTTGACCACCAGCGCGCATCCGGCGAAATCAATTGCTCATTTTAGGGAATCATCGATACGATCGTAGAATATTTAAATTTGGAGCCAAAGATCGATGCCATGATGGGGGACTTTTTGTAGTAAGTCCTTGAAACGAGTCCATGCTTCTAAGAGAGATTCTCCACGATGTTGTTGGAACATCAGGATATCATTGCGAAGTTTTGCGGTCCTTCCCGGCGAAAAGAATTGAGCAAGGAAATGAGTAGTAAGATCCTCCCATGTGGTGATGGATCCTGCTAGAAGACGTTCAAACCAATTGCTAGCTTAATCGCGAAGGGAAAATTGAAATAAACGCAAGCACGTTCTTTCCCTGTTTTCACTGTTAAGGTCAAGTAAGGCCACAAGTTTTAAGAAATCCTTGAGGTGTTGGTTTGGATCCTCAGACCCAAGTCTGTGGAATGAGCATCTGTTTTGCACCAACCGGATAGTGTCAGATCGAAGTGGTACCACGTTGTTCCCTACGGGGAGCTCAATGGTATTCCTGTAGCCCTCGTGGCTAAGGTTGGAGTAGTCTCCAAGAGTACGGATAGGATTCTCGTCTCTTATGGTGGTTGACGAGAATGGGTTACAAAATAAATAACACACAAAAAAGATAGACTACAAGAAAGCTAATATGCGGAATTAAAGTCTCACTTGAAAGGATTCAAGCGAGTAGAACTAAGCTAAACTATGATCAAAACCTAACTATTCCCCCATGTAGCGGCGCCAAAAACTTGATGCGGTTGTCGTAAGAGACTTCTACAAAAAGTTTTACAACTCTCTAGGCATAGTACCTAACCGTTGTAGTAGTAGTATAGGCAAGACTCGAGGGTTGTTATCGTTCTCTAGGGGAATAGGTTGGGAAGGTTTGATCACGGTCAAAACAGAATTCTAGGGGCTGAGAGAAGATTATTTTTGTATTTTTATATTTATAAGAAAGGAGTAAAATCATATGTTTAAGAGGTTTGGTTGGTTTTAGCTAATAAACTGAATGATAAACTAAGCTAATGGTGATAACAATATAATAAAAAGATTGTATTCATGTAATCATGTATTACTCCCTAGATTGCTTCTCCCAGTGTTGTTGCTTTGTCACACTTGTGATGATCTATGTAATTATTTCCTAAGTCATGAACATATTACACGAGCCCGCCGTTTATTTAATATTCCGTTAAGGCAAAACACAAAGTAAAGTAGTATGAAGACTATTACCTGGCCCTCAAGAGTATATTAAATACCTTTTAAATATATTAAAAGTGGATCAACCATATAAGGGGCAAGGTAGTATGAAGAATGTTACCCGATGGTATCCTTTCTACACAATCATGTTTCCCTAGACATATCAACAGTGATACAGACAAAAGCTGGTTTTCTAAAGCCTAACATGCATATTCATCACAAGAAGCAACACCACTAAGATCTACATTCTAGGTTTCATACAATCATAAATGAATACAATAAGGAGTTTAGCCAAGCATGTTAAAGATAAAGCAAGAACAATAAAGAATCAAACAACATGACATATTGAATGATTAAGATAGTCTTACTTGATTAAAACATGAATTGAAAGAGGCACAATAGGGTTTTGAAGCCCTAAAATCGTCCTAATAAGCTGCCAAACGAACTAGGGTTCGTCTCCCTCTTTTACTCTAAAGTTACACACATAAAACCCTAATTTTGGGTCTATATAATTTAAGAATATCGCTGTGACGGCGTCGCGTTTTAATCGTGATGCCGTCATAAAGTAGAATCTTCTAGATCCGAGTTGAGTCGGTACGGGCTGACGCCGTCAAGAGATGTTGTGACGCCGTCACTAGATGAAGTGTGACGGCGTCGTGTATAGCCGTCTTCAGGCTCTGAGACTTTAAATCTTGAAGAGTTTTGGTGTTGGTTTGTAGTCTTGTCTGTTTCTTCTCCAAATGAGTCCAAGTCACGTATATTTCCTCCAAATGCCTTCCAAATGCTAAATACCTGAAAGGAACAATTAAGTACCTATTTTGGGCATAAATGCACGATGTAGGGGTTAAATGACCCTAAAAAGTGTATAAAATGACACCTCATCATCTGCTCGTTCTCATCCGGCGAGAGATCCTCAAAGCTCTTCCAACTCTTTCAAATCGGTCAATGCTATTCAAACGTGTTTCAATTCTAACACTTGTGATAAAAAAGACCAATTCCAAGTTAACACCTTAACTGTAAGTGAAAATGAAACACCAACTCTTAAAGAACCCAAAAAAACTCTAGAAGATAAGTTCGCGGACTTGCATCTTAACCGACCGGTTCTTGAAGTTCTAGCCCATGTCCCAATGTATGATGCTCTCCTCGATAAATACATAGTTAGTCTAGAACTAGGAGAAAACAGGTCTGAATACATCCAAAGTATAGCACCAGAGAAAATAAAGGATCTGGGTTTGTTTATTCTGCCTAGTAGACTAGGGACTCCAAGCCTTTTGATACCCTAGCCGATTTAGGATCATGTGTCAACTTACTTCCATTAAAACTCTTCAAGGAACTTAAAGTAGGATTATTAGAAGAGACCGACGATGTCCCATGGGGATTGTGAGAAACGTAGAGGTTCATGTAGGAAAGTTAAAACTATTTGAGGACTTCCATGTGGTAGACATGGAAAGAGAACCTACATGCCCATTACTAGTAGGGAGAGGATTTTTAGCAACCGCCAATGCCGTAATTGATTGTAAGAAAGCTAAAATAGCGGTAGGAGAAGGACTCACTAGATCGATATTCAGGGTAAAAGAACTAGATTTTGGTGAGGATAATGAGCCTTATTGGACCACCATTGGAAAATTTGAGTCATATAAGCCACGAACTAGCGATGGTGGTATAGGTACCCGACCCCCGTATTATGCGAAAAGAGACTTTTGGAACAATCACTCACCCGGGGAGTGGGAAATTGCTAGGGATGTCGAGGTTAACCCATTTAAGGATGTCTTAGTGTTTAGAAAAATGGTTGAGTTCCTAGGAGCCATACTCATTAACTTAAAAGGAAACATGTGGGAATCGAAAGACTTAATTAAGAATCCAATTAATTGGAATAGGCCACCAAAAGAAGGAGATGGTGTGTGTCACATTAGGATTGAATTAATTAACCTCGATGGAGAAAAGTTTGATAGGGCATTCCAATCGATCCTGACAAATAGGAGGATTTCACTCAACGAAAATCCAAGTGACATCCTAAACTTGGATCATTTCCATGATTCTTAGGAAGACGACTCCGAGTCTAGCTAAAAGACTCTTTAATAAATAAAAGCGCTTATTGGGAGGCAACCTAATCTTTTAAATTCCGCATTTTAGGAGTGTCGTGTGTTTTAATTCTTTATTTGTTTATTGTTAGTGTTTGAAAATTATTGTGATCGTGCTTTGCAATGTTTTTAACTTCGTCTTAATCTCATTCAAAGGTATTTTACAAAGATAAGTGTATGGGAAAAATACGGTTTATAAGAACCAAATTTTCAAACAAGTCAAGATAAATAATTTAAGATTAATTCGCGTCTTGTGTCTTCGAGTCATATGTTTGTGTTTATAATTTTCGTGGTTTTGCAGTAAAATTTTTGCAGGAAATACTTAATGGATATGCGTGCAGAAAATTTTGAACGGGAAAAAAAATAATTATCTACAGTTAGTGGAGACGCCGTTTGGAATTTTCCAGACGGCGTCCCCACTCCAGTACATTTCAATTTTTGTTTTTAAATATTTTGTATAATTTTTGGAATTTGTACATTGCTTAAAAGATCTGCAGTAAACCACAAATAAATTTAACACATTCATCCTATCTTTTAAATGATAAGTCTGTTGTTGAGTCAAAACGTAAAGTTATATAGTTGTATGTCTATTATTCTCGCCAATTTTACGCTAGGTATGTTTGCACCTTGTCATTGATTTGCAGGTTATATTTGATAAGGAGAAGCCCGAGAGTTCTAAAGAGTTTCATGAGGACAATTCTTGGATGACGATTTAGCCAGGATCATTATTTCTTCTCCAAATTTGAGCATAACCAGGGGAGTACTAGTTTCTTTCGCCCTCTTTTCTCTTCTCTTTATTCGTTTGCGGGTACTTTGTAGAACACTGAGGATAATATTCAAAATAAGTGTAGGGGGAAATAAAAGCCTTAGAAACTATTCCACCATTTGTCTTTGCTTGAACTTAAAATGATGAGTTATCTATCGAAACATAAATCGTAAAGGGAAATTTTGACCCAAATTTAAAATTTTCATCACATAACCGGTGAAACTAAGTAGCTAGAGCGTCTCATTGATAGGGAATTATACGACTAGCACAAAAACCCTTCCACTCAAATGAATTCACCCCCAAAATTGTGAGGTTTACGCCCCTAGATCTTTAGGAATTCGGGTATCCACCATTGATGCCCAAGATAGTTTATATCTCTAAGCTTTCTCGAGTTAGGGTTCGAATGCAGTCATATGTGTCTATTCCGTCTTTGTTACGGATGTGTACGTATGGTCTTGTCACCTTTTCTGGAGCTCTTAGCATTGATATTAAATTATATGAGTGTACCGGTAGTATATAACTTCTAGAACTTGCTTTAGTGATGCATCCCGAGACTGCGTAGTGAGTAATAATATTTGCTAAATGATAAGAGGCACTAGGATTAACCCATGTTTAAAACCTGTAATTGTTATTTTAGTCACCCCGACTATATAACTATCCCACACCCTTGTTCGCGCTCACTTTTAGTGCGAGATCCCCCTAGTGAAACCTCAACCATACCCTTAAACCAATTGTGCCACCCAAAACCTTAGCCTACCCTACATGTACTCGCTTTTAGTACATCGTTGTGTTACACCCTTAGTTAATTATTGGAGTACACGGTTGCTAAGTCCTTATCCTTGTATATATTGTTTTGGGACGATTGGGATTCATGGTAGTATTTATTTCGCGGAAGAATGGGGAAGAAAAGTTAAGTCAAGACCCCCATATGTTTGCCAAATAGTCTACATGTTATTTTGATCCAACCAATTCGGGTCATTAGATTAGTTTGCTTATCGAGTCTGTAAAAAGTTCAAGTGTAGGGGTGATCTATAAACCCCATTGATGTATTATATGTTGCAAATGGTAGGGCAAAAGTGTACAAAAAATGAAAAAAAATACGAAAAAAATATAAAAAAATAGAAAAAAACGGTACGGGCTACCATTTGTGTTTATCAGTTTTATTAGTTAGTTTACTTATTCATATTCAATATAGAGTCAAGAAAAGAAAAAGAAAGAGTTTGATGTATAGTTTTGTAGAGTTTGTATATCTTGTCCAAGTCTTCGACTAGCAACCACGCCAACGTATATTCCCATATGATAATTGACTAACCACTTCACTAAAATCCATCTGAATGTCTCTCTCCCAAATGCCATCCATTTTCGTTTACATGTATCCCACATAATTACACATCACAACCCATTAAAGTCCTCTTTGATGGTAACTAGTAGTACTTATGCTAGCAGTGGAGGTTTGATCCTTTATCAAGCCTATGGTAACTTATATGCTATGACTAGGTAATGAGTGTTAAATTTTTGATTTCCATATTGTTATAATTCATTATACACCGAGAGAGAGAGAATCCAAACACTTATTATGAGGTGCTAGTGTATTTTTCTCGTGCTTCTAGTTACGAGGTCTAATTGGTTGTGCCATGAAGCCTTTAAAGAGTAAGTTAAATTCCCCCAATATGTATCTTGTTAAGGTAGAAAAGCTTATTTTCTTGAGGGTAAGCAAATCCCAAGTGTAGGGGTATATGATGAGGTGTAATTTTATACACTTTTTCAAGGTCATTTTACCTTTACAATCATGCAAAAAATGTCTTAAATATGTGCTTAATCGTTTCTTTTTGCATTTTTAGCATTGGGAAGACATTTGGTGGAAATACATATGATTTGGGCTTAATTTGGGAAGAAAACGGACAAGGTATCTAACGAGTATGAATATTGATGAAGATTCAAGACCAGGCTCTAAAGACGCCGTCTGAATATTCCCGACCATATCTGGACTCAAGTGGGACACCGTCTGAATCATAGAGACAGCGTCCGGATCAGCCGTCAAGTTTGAAGACCCAAAGAAACCCTAGCTTGATGACGGCGTCTGGAAAATGGCGACGCCGTAGCGGCCTGAACTCTATATATACAAACTCAATTCTACGTTTTTCATATACACTTTTGATAGAAGAAATTAGGGTTTATTTCTTGGGAGAATAAGGTGTATCATATTTTGGGAGTATTTTAGGGTATCCCAACCCTTCTATACTATCCCTAGTTGCTTGATTCATTATAATGAAGTTCTTCTATCTTTTATCTTTCAATATGTCTTATTGTTTAATATATAATTGTGTTTCCTCTATCTTGAACATGCTTGGCTAGATCTTTTAAGTGTTTGCTCATGATTGTATGTGAATTGGTATGTAGATCTTAACTTTGTTGCCTCTTGTTGATGTGTGTGCATGTTTAGTCCCTTATCGTGAGATCTTGGGAGACATGATTGCGTAGAAAGGATTCCACCGGTAATAGTCTTCATACTACCTTACCCATGTGTGGATGATCCCCTTTAGGTATTAATGCAAACGCGTTTATATAGACTAGGGGCCTTGTAATAGTCGTCATACTACCTTACTTATGCGTTGCTCTAGTTAGTTATTTTGTAGACGGCATTTTCGTGTAATTCGGCATGCATTAGAATAGTACCTACATATACATCACAAGTGTGACAAGGAAATAGAGTTAGGAGAAGCTACCAAGGATCATACATGATTAAGTAAACACTATTCTCTCATCATACGAATTCCTCTAATCTTAGTTAGTTTAATTTAGTTTTAGTTAGTAGTTTAAAACAAACCACCTTCAAAACCCAAGATTTTACTTGCTTTTATAAAATATAAAAACAAAAAAATAGTCTTCTCTCAACCTCTAGTTCTTAGCTACATTTAATTAGGACCTCGCCTATTCCCCTCGAGAATGATAACAACCACCGTGTCTTGCCAATACTACACTACAACGGTTAGGTACCCTGCCTAGGGAGTTGTAAAACTTGAAGTGAAGTTTACAACCTCATCAAAAGTTTTTGGCGACGCTGCCAGGGAATAGCAACTAGTTTAGGTTCCGATTTTATTTAGCTTAGATATACTTACTTGAATCCTTTCGAGTAAGATCTTATTTTCTGTCTAATTAGCTTTCTTGTAGTCTATCTTTTCTTCGTGTCTTTGTTCGTAAAATTGTTTTCAAAACAGCCTTCTAAAATGGATAACCCTAACCCACCACTCGAGGTTTCGCCCTTGTTCTTAACTAAAAAAGTTCTTAAACTCAACTCAATCTTAGAATCATTGAACTTAAAACCCCAATCATCTTATTCTGGAGTTGTTTATAAGAAAGAAATGGATAGTGATAATGCTCATAGAACTCATTATGGATGACGAATACCCTAGTGGTGATGAGTTAAACAAGGATGGTGATGTGGGAGAAGTGGAATTTAAGGGAAATCACTTTGAAAAATTCCCAACTTGTAGTGAGCTTGCATACCAGAAGTACTTGATGCATGACCCGTATTTGTACAAAATTGTAAGAGATCCCATCATCGAAAGAGGAAACCCATCAAATCTTAAGATACCTTGGAATACAAGACACGTGCACATCGAAAGGGCCTACATTGACTTAGATTCTCCTTTGAACATCATGAGTAGAAGTTGTTATCATTGGATAATGACAACCCGCCTTGCACCTAGAAAGAACCCTAAGAGCCTTAGTGGACTTAACAACTTCACGGGTAGAGTTAAAGGAATGCATATCTTTGTAGGGAACTTTACCTATGTCTCGAATTTCATGATTATTAAAGATATTAGTTCGGTCATTGATCCTAGGGTATCACATGGTTTTTTGGGAAAACCCTTTGTTGAGCTATACGACATGACTTATGATTCATCATTAGGAGTAGTGAGGCTCACAAATGGAAATGAGGAGGTCGCCTATAAAATGCCCCATAAGATATAACAATATGATTCACTTTCAAATGATGAAAAAGAGAATATGAAATCGATTTACCTTAGGAATGATGAGGATAAGAAAAAAGGAGTCGATTATATCATGAATAAGATACTAGGGTTCTACAAAGAATGCCTAGAGTTAGGACCCGAATATCGAACCAGCCAAAATGAAAGTAGTAGTGGAACTAGTGAAAACCAAGGAGGAGTCACGTAAGGAATAGGACTCCGAGTCTAGCTAACAGACTCTCAAATGAATAAAAGCGTTTATTGGGAGCCAGTCCAATCTTTTAAATTCCACATTTTAGGAGTGTCGAGTGTTTTAATTATTTATTTGTTTATTATTATTGTTTGAAAATTATTGTGATCATGCTTTGCTATGTTTTTAACTTTGTATTAATCTCATTCAAAGGTATTTTACAAAGATAAATGTAGGGCAAAAATCCAGTTTATAAGAACCAAATTTTCAAACAAGTCAAGATAAATAATTTAGATTAATTCGCGTCTTGTGTGATCGAGTCATATGTTTGTGTTAATAATTTTCGTGGTTTTGCAGTAAAATTTTTGCATGAATTACTTAATGGATATGCGTGCAGAAAATTTTGAACGAGAAAAAAATAATTCTCTACAGTTAGTTGAGACGGCGTCTGGATTTTCCAGTCGGCGTCCCCATTCCAGTACAGGAAAATTTCGATTTTTGTTTTTTTATCTTTTGTATAATTTCCGGAATTTGTACATTGCTTAAAAGATCTGCAGTAAACCACGAATAACTTTAACACACCCATCCTATCTTTTAAATAATAAGTCTATTGTTGAGTCAAAACGTAAAGTTATATAGTTGTATGTCTATTATCCTTGCCTATTTTACGCTAGGTATGTTTGCACCTTGTCTTTGATTTGCAGGTTATATTTGATAAGGATAAGCCTAGGAGTTCTTAGGAGTTTTATGAGGACAATTCTTGGATGATGATTTAGCCAGGATCATTATTTCTTCTCCAAATTTAAGCATAACCTGGAGAGTACTAGTTTCTTTTGCCCTCCTTTCTCTTCCCTTTATTCGTTTACAGGTAATTTGTAGAACATTGAGGACAATGTTCAAAATAAGTGTAGGGGGAAATAAAAGCCTTAGAAACTATTCTATCATTTGTCTTTGCTTGAACTTAAAATGATGAGTTATTTATCAAAACATAAATCGTAAAGAGAAATTTTGACCCAAATTTAAAATTTTCATAACATAACCGGTGAAACTAAGTAGCTAGAGCGTCTCATTGATAGGGAATTATACGACTAGCATAAAAACCCTTCCACTCAAATGAATTCACCCCCAAAATTGTAAGGTTTACGCCCCTAGATCTTTAGGAATTCGGGTATCCACCATTGATGCCCAAGATAGTTTATATCTCTAAACTTTCTTGGGTTAGGGTTCGAATGCAGTTATATGTGTCTATTTCGTCTTTGTTACGGATGTGTACGTGTGGTCTTGTCACCTTTTCTGGATCTCTTAGCATTGATATTAAATTATGAGTGTACCGGTAGTATATAACTTCTACATAGTGAGTAATAATATTTTCTAAATGATAAGAGGCACTAGGATTAACTCATGTTTAAAACCTGTAATTATTATTTTAGTCACCCTGACTATATAACTATCCTACACCCTTATTCGCGCTCACTTTTAGTGCGAGATCCCCCTAGTGAAACCTCAACCATACCCTTAAACCAATTGTGCCACCTAAAACCTTAGCCTACCCTACATGTACTCGCTTTTAGTACATCATTGTGTTACACCCTTAGTTAATTATTGGAGTACACGGTTGCTAAGTCCTTATCCTTGTATATATTGTTTGGGACGATTGGGATTCATTGTAGTATTTATTTCGCAGAAGAATGGGGAAGAAAAGTTTAGTCAAGACCCACATATGTTTGCCAGATAGTCTACATGTTATTTTGATCCAATCAATTCGGGTCATTAGATTAGTTTGTTTATCGAGTATGTAAAAAGTTCAAGTTTAGGGGTGATTTATAAACCCCCGTTGATGTATTATATGTTGCAAATGGTAGGGCAAAAGTGTACGAAAAAAATATAAATAAAAAGTAGAAAAAAATGTACGGGCTACCATTTACGTTTATCGGTTTTATTAGTTAGTATATTTATTCATGTCCAATATAGAGTCAAGAAAAGAAAAAGAAAGAGTTTGATGTAGAGTTTTGTAGAGTTTGTATATCTTGTCATAGTCTTCGACTAGCAACCAAGCCAATGTGCATTCCCATAAGATAGTTGACTAACCACTTCACTCAAATCCACCCAAATTTCACTCTCCCAAATGCCATCCATTTCTGTTTACATGTATCCCACATAATTACACATCACAACCCTTTAAAGTCCTCTTTGATGGTAACTATTAGTACTTACGTTGGCGGTGGAGGTTTGATCCTTTATCAAGCCTATGGTAACTTATATGCTATTACTAGGTAATGAGTGTTAAATTTTTGATTTTCATATTGTTATAATTCATTATACACCAAGAGAGGGAGAGAGAATTCAAACACTTATTGTGAGGTGCTAGTGTATTTTTTTCCTGTGCTTCTAGTTACGAGGTCTAATTGGTTGTGTCATGAAGCCTTTAAAGGGTAAGTTAAATACCCCCGATATGTATCTTGTTAAGGTAGAAAAGCTTATTTGCTTGAGGGCAAGCAAATCCCAAGTGTAAGGGTATGTGATGAGGTGTAATTTTATACACTTTTTTGGGGTCATTTTACCATTATAATCATGCAAAAATGTCTTAAATATGTGCTTGATCGTTTCTTTTTGCATTTTTAGCATTTGGAATACATTTGGTGGAAATACACATAATTTGGGCTCAATTTGGGAAGAAAACAGACAAGGTAGCTAACGGGTATGAAGATTGATGAAGATTCAAGACCAGGCCTTGGAGACACCGTCTGAATATTTCCGACCGCATCTGGACTCAAGTGGGACGTCGTCTGAATCATGGAGACAACGTCTGGATCAGCCGTCAAGTTTGAAGACCCAAAGAAACCCTAGCTTAACGATGGCGTCTGGAAAATGGCGACGGCCTGAATTCTATATATACAAACTCAATTCTATGTTTTTCATATACACTTTTGATAGAAGAAATTAGGGTTTAGTTCATGGGAGAACAAGGTGTACCAGATTTTTGGAGTATTTTATGGTTTCCCAACCCTTCTATACTATCCCTAGTTGCTTGATTCATCATAGTAAAGTTTGAAGACCCAAAGAAACCCTAGCTTGACGATGGCGTCTGGAAAATGGCGAAGGCCTGAATTCTATATATACAAACTCAATTCTATGTTTTTCATTTACACTTTTGATAGAAGAAATTAGGGTTTAGTTCATGGGCGAACAAGGTGTACCAGATTTTGGGAGTATTTTATGGTTTCCCAACCCTTCTATACTATCCCTAGTTGCTTGATTCATCATAGTAAAGTTCTTTTATCTCTTATCTTTCAATATATCTTATTGTTTGATATATAATTGTGCTTCCTCTATCTTGATCATGCTTCGCTAAATCTTTTAAGTGTTTGCTTATGATTGTATGTGAATTGGTATGTAGATCTTAACTTTGTTGCATCTTCTTGATGTATGTGCATGTTTAGTCCCTTATCGTGAGATCTTGGGAGACATGATTGCATAGAAAGGATTCCACTGGTAATAGTCTTCATACTACCTCACCCGTGTGTGGATGATCCCCTTTAGGTATTAATACAAACGCGTTTATCTAAACTAGGGGCCTTGTAATAGTCGTTATACTACCTTACTTGTGTGTTGCTCTAGTTAGAATAGTACATACATATACATCACAAGTTTGATAAGGCAATAGAGTTAGGAGAAGCTACTAAGGATCATACATGATTAAGTAAACACTATTCTCTCATCATACGAATTCCCCTAATCTTAGTTTAATTTAGTTTTAATTAGTAGTTTAAAATAAACCACCTTCAAAACCCGATATTTTACTTGCTTTCATAAAATATAAAAACACAAAAATAATCTTCTATTAACCTCTAGTTCTTAGCTACATTCAATTAGGACCTTTACTTATGTCTATTCCCCTAGAGAACGATAACAATCCCCGTGTCTTGCCTATATTACACTACAACGGTTAGGTACCCTGCCTAGGGAGTTGTAAAACTTGAAGTGAAGTTTACAACCTCATCAGGCATTAAGGTAAAATTGGAAGGCCATTTGGTCTCATAAATTGCTTCTTTATCATGCACATACACTTATTATCATACAAGTATGATCTTAATGCGATAATCGTAATGATTTAGAGGCACAAGTTCTAGAATAAATAAAATCACCGGCATACTCATAGCAAAAAGATTCAAGCATAAAAGATGTATGCTATATATGAAATAGGCTCAAATCCTCACAATTTAGTGGAAGGGCTATAATATGTGCTAGCAAATTCTATTGATCCTAGAATGGTTTGCAATAGTAATCGAGATACATCTCAATTTTTTAAAATTTATAGATTTTACTAGTGGATTAATCTAGTTATTCTAATATATATATCCTAAAAGCGTGAAAACAACTAGATTACGAGGGAAAACAAGCACATAAACAAATTTAAAATCGGCCTAAAAAATGTAGAAACTTTAAAAATATACCTCGTTTTTCTTAGTTACTCCCCCCACACTTTAGTTTAGCATTGTCCTCAATGCGACAAAATGAAACAAAGCATAAAATAATGAAATAAGAGTAAGAGAGAACCAGATATCCGGGCATGACATTTGTACTTGAGCTCCACATGCTTCTGGCCTCATAACCTGCAATAATCTTTACACAAACTACAAAAAGCATAATATTTTTGGTTTTTTTTTGGATTTACACCCCCACACTTAAGCTTGACATTGTTTTAGAAGATCTAGGTGTAAACTTTTGAAGTAAAGCGATAAACTAAAATACAGAAAATACACGGGTTGCCTTTTAAGAAGCGCTTATTTTATTAACGAGTCATCGGCCATACTCATACTTCTTGAGCTTCATTTTTTCCCGAGTGGCGATTTCTTACTCGGATCCTTTTTGACGTAAAGGAAATTTCCTTTGACTATTCCTTCGCCGGTGTTATCAAGGTCATACAGCTTAGCTTCGTTGCAAGTGTTTTCCACTACGTTATATATGAACGGTTTTTCTATAACCCATGGCATGGTTTCGCGATAGTCCGCCGAAAATGGTGCCATGAATGGAATAGCTTTCATTTTTCCTTGTTCGCACATGAGGTGAATTTCTTCGGTTGTCAGCTCATTAATTTGCTCCTCATCATGGTATAGTTTAACACGATGTCCATTGACAATGAAGCTTCCTCCGTGTTTGTCATATAATTCGACATAACCAAACGGAAAACCATGTTTGACCACGAATGGTCCATACCATTTTGATCTGAGTTTTGGAGCTTTAAACTTGAACTTTGAATTGTATAAGAGAACTTTATCCCTCGCTTTGAATTCTTTCTGGATTTTAAGCTTCCTATCATGATAAGCTTTGGTTTGAGCTTTGTAGAGATTGGAATTTTCATACTCTTGGAGTCTCAATTCATCGAATTCATGAAATTTCAAGAATCATTTTTCTCCTGTGAGTTTGAGATCGGGATTACAGCTTCTTAGGGCCTAATAAGCATGATGTTTGATTTCAAACAGAAAATGACATGTTTTTCCATATAACAACAGATATGGTGTAGTGCCAATTGGTGTTTTGTATGTCGTACGAAATGCCCACAGAGCATCATCAAGTTTCCTCGACCAAACAGAAGGGTTATCTTTAACTGTTTTTTTGAGAATTCTTTTTAAGGCTCTGTTGGTGTTTTTAACTTGGCCGCTAGTTTACGGATGGTAAGTTGTAGCGAAACGATGATGAACTCCATATCGTTTTAAAACTTTTTGCCATTTTTTGTTACAGAAGTAAGTACATATGTCACTGATTAAGGCTTTTGGAGTACCAAATCGAGGGAAAAGCTTTTTGAGAAAATTGATCACAACTCGCGCATCGTTGGTGGGTAAAGCTTCATCTTCTGCCCATTCAGACACGTAGTCAATAGTAACGAGAATGTATTCGAACTTATGGGATTTAGGGAATGGTCCCATGAAATCGATTCCACATATGTCAAATATTTCACTGACTTGGATGATGTTTTGAAGCATCTCATCTCTTCGTGAAAGGCTACTAGAGCGTTGGCAGGCATCACAGTTTTGAACTAGAGTATGAGCCTCTTTGAAAACTGTTGGCCAATAGAAGTCAGCATCAAAAACTTTCTTTGTTGTAGTGGAAGGACTATAATGTCCCCCAGTAGGGCCATGATGACATTCGTCGAGAATCTTTTGAGTTTCGGCCCCATAAACACATCTCCAAATTATTCCGTCGGGGCACATTTTGAAGATGTTCATCCCAGAAATAGTGCTTAAGTTCCGAAAAGAATTTGCAAGGCTGAGCATAAGTTAAACCTTTTCTGAGAATTTTTCCAACTAGATAATTGGCAAAATCAGCGAACCATGGGATTTTATCTTCCTCAGTTGAGGAGACGTTCATTAGAGTTTCATCAGGGAAATTATCATCGATATCGTCATCCCTTAACTCCTCCAGATGTGGATTTTCAAGTCTTGACAAATGGTCTGCTGCTACATTTTCTGCTCCTTTCTTATTTTTGATCTCAATATCAAACTCTTGGAGTAGTAAAATCCAACGGATAAGACGCGGTTTAGCATCTTGCTTAGCAAACAGATATTTCAACACAAAGTGATCGGTGAAAACAATGATTTTTGAAAGAACAAGATACGATCAAAACTTATCGAAAGCAAAAACTACGGCAAGTAGTTCTTTCTCAGTTACCGTATAATTTTGTTGGGCGTTGTTGAGAGTTTTTCTAGCGAAATGAATAGGACAGAAATGTTTCCCTTCTTGTTTTTCGAGCACTGCTCCTACAGCAAAATCGCTTGCGTCGCACATAAGTTCAAACGGTTGCGACCAATCTGGTGAAACCATAATGGGTGCATTCGTTAACTTTTCTTTGAGCGATTCGAATGCCTCAATGCATTCTTTATTGAAATATATTGCATCTTTTTCAAGAAGTTTTGTCATAGGACGAGAGATTTTAGAAAAATCTTTGATGAATCGACGATAGAATCCTGCATGTCCTAGAAAACTCCTAACGGCTTTGACGTTAGTGGGCGGTGGAAGTTTGGTTATTACATTGATTTTTGCCTTGTCGACTTCTAATCCTGCTCTGGAGACTTTGTGTCCAAGGATAATTCCTTTTGTCACCATGAAATGACATTTCTCCCAGTTTAGAACAAGATGAGCTTGTTTGCATCGAACAAGCATTTGCTCAAGATTCGCGAGACAGGAATCAAATGAATCTCCAAATATCGAAAAATCGTCCATGAAAACTTCCATGGGGTTTCAAGCATGTCTTGGAAGATGGCGATCATGCACCTTTGAAAAGTGGTAGGTGCGTTGCAAAGACCAAAAGGCATACGCTTGTAAGCGTAAGTTCCATAAGGGCAAGTGAACGTGGTCTTTTCTTGATCGGCTGGTTCGATTGGAATTTGAAAGTATCTAGAAAATCCATCGAGAAAAAATTATTTTTTCCCTGCTAATCTTTCCAGCATTTGATCCATGAAGGGTAGAGGAAAATGATCTTTTCGAGTGGCTTCGTTTAACTTACGGTAATCAATACAAACACGCCAACCGATGACAGTTCTTGTTAGGACAAGTTCATTCTCTTCATTTGTCACAACGGTCATTCCTCCTTTCTTAGGTACGCAGTGTACCGGACTCACCCAAGGACTATCTTCGATGGGGTAAATGATTCCAGCATCGAGAAGTTTGATAATCTCTTTTTAATGACTTCTTTCATGTTTGGGTTAAGTCGATGTTGCCTTTGAATAACAGGTTTGGCATCATCCTCGAAGTTGATTTTGTGTTTGCAAAAAGATGGGCTAATTCCCAGAATATCGGATGTTTTCCAAGCAAACGCTTCTTTGTGTTTCTTGAGAACAGAAACAAGACGCTTCTTTTTATTGTCTTTCAGTAAAGCGGATATGACTACTGGAAGAAGAGATTCTTTTTCCAGAATAGCGTATTCCAAATGTTTGGGAAGAGGTTTTATCACAATGTCGGTCGGTGGATCTTGGATAGAATTCTTGATCCTTAAATTTTGCTCGAGAGATAATTCTTAGAAATTATCCTCGACCTCTTCCTCTTGCTCAGGGATTTCTTTAATTTTTCCTCAGGGATTTCATGGTCGAGAGATGATTCGTTGATTTTTTTCTGATGTGGTGGAAAATGGTTTGGAATCATCGAGCAATGCATCAAGTTCTTCTTCTGTTACTTCGTCAATGACATCCACGCGGAAACATGTGTCATCATTAGAATAAGAATGTCGCATAGCTTTATCGATTAAGAAGGTAATTCTATCATCTCCTACTCCTAAGTTGAGTTCTTTATTTTTGACTCGGATGATAGCATCAGCGGTGTGCAGAAAGGGTCGTCCTAAAATGAGAGGAACTTTGTCATCCTCCTCCATTTGTAGGATAACGAAATCAGCCGGGAATACGAATTTCCCAGCTTGAAAGAGCATGTTCTCTGTAATTCCCATCGGGTATTGGTAAGTAAGATTAGCTAGGTGGATACTTATCCTTGTAGGTTTCAAGGTGTTTCCCGAGAGTGAAGCATTTAGTGAATATGGCATCAGGTTGATGCTTGCGCCAAGATCGGCCAAGGCAAGATATTCAACTGAACCTGCTACAGTGCACGGGATCAAAAAGCTTCAGGGATCACCTACTTTAGGTAGGAGCTTGTTTTGAATAATTACGAAGCATTCTTCATTTAAGAAGGCAGTAGGGATTTGCTCTATCTTACTTTTGATGCTTACGAGATCTTTTAAGAACTTCCCGTAATTGGGCATGCGAGCTAGGACACCAACGAGGGGTACGTTGATCCTAACTTCTTTGATGAGATCAATGAATTTGGCATAGCATTCTTCCATCTTTTCTTTGCGTAGACGTTGAGGGTACGGGATTTTTGGCTTATTGATGACATCAAATAACGTCTATTTTATAGCATCATTTATCCTATGTAATTAACCCATTTTGTATAATTATTACAAATAATTGTTACTTAATCATTCATATTTGAGAATTGCAATAATTATGGAGTACTTTGTGAAGATTGACTAAAAGGCACACATTTTGAAGCTTAAATGAAGATATTTTGAAGATTACTGTTTTGAAGACCAATACGCCATATCCATCAAGGAAGATACAGCGTATATGTGCCTGCACTCACCAAAGACCACGAATGAAATAAGTCAATACGCCGTATCCAAGAAAGGTAATACGCCGTATTCAAGCTATATGGGAATAAAATATTCTGGAAGATATCAAACGTGGTCCCTACTCCAAGAAATACCCAATATGTCGTATCCAACACATTGGATACGCCGTATCAAAACTGACTTCAGACCTTATAAATAGAAAACTCAAAAATGAGTTTTAAGTGTGCTAAATCATGTTCTAGATACCTAAACCACAAAAGTCGATTTTTAGAGAAGAAAAAGAGCAAAAGAGGTCGAGCAACGCGAACAACGTGTAATTTCTTTTACTCTTGTAATCGTTTAGTTTTTGGTATCATTCGTTAACTCGGTTAGTTTACCTTGGCTAAATCATTACTTTTGTATTAATTATGATGTTTAAAGGCTAATACCTTCATGTATTAGCCATTATTATGAAGATCTTAATGTTTGGTTTGTTTATCTTGATTTCTTAATTTATCGTTAAATTTCTTGTTTATGTTTATCAATTTATACTTGTTTACGTGCTTTTTATGCGACCTATCATTCAACTGGATCTAGTGATACAGACCAAGTAATCTAGATGTCGGGATAGCTCTCCACATAGTGATTTATATATCTAGACAAATAGGATCATAATTAATGACCTATCTTCACCCTTTGATTGTGAGCTTAGTTGGACCATAAGGTGACCTTGGTATCAACAAGTACGTTCTAATCAATTGGTAAATACTTGGTTAGTGGACTACTAGTATATAAAGAGCCGTTAAGCAGTAAGTGGGTAAAGTCTCTATGAGCTAGGGTTTAACAAGATCACCATTGCCTTAATCCCTAAGATAGATTATAATCAGCAAATAAGGATGCTTTATGCGGATGCGTTTAATTGTGACAGAATCCTACGTGTCTAGGTCTTAGGAAGAAGTAACGCCTAAGTCTTAAGAATGATATGCCACCTTGAGATAAGTAATCATTGCACTAATAAACAAACCAACATTCTGGTTGGATTAATAATGGTTAATACAGTTTTCTTATATTTGGCTAGACCGCTCTTTTATCTTCTGTTAATTTGCTTGCGTGGGTTAAAGTGTCTTGAATTGGTTTTAGTCACCACAAAACCTGTGCCAGTCTCTCAGGCTGAAAACCCCCCTTATCAATTAGATTTAGGATTAACATAGGTTTAGCATAGAACTACCTGTCCATTCCAAAGCACAAGCCCTCAACATATCTTCCAAAGTCTGATGAGTCCTCTCTACGACCATAACGTTGAGGATGAAATTTGGTACTGAACTTTAAGACGAGTTCCCCAAGCTTTCCTGTACCTTTCCAAAAACGGAAGACGTAAAACTTCGTGATCTCTGTCGGACACATAGAAGTCTGAGTACCATGCAGTCTAAGCGACTATCCCTGTCGACAAATCTCTGCTCTGCCACCTTACTAATCCCATAGTTCTTCCGAATGGTAAAAATGAGCAGACTTTGGTTTGCCGATCAACAACCACCCAATCGCATCCATGTCTTTCAGAGTATAGTGCAAAACCAGTAACTAAATCCATGGGAAATCACATCCCATTCCACATAGAAACTCCAACGCTGTAACAAACCACTAGCCTCTGATGTTCAAATTTTGAACCTGCATTGACAAGTCATAGCATATTGGACTACAAACGTAGCCATAACTTGTTTCATGTTCATCGCCATTCCAACTTAAAAGTACTGTTTCAAATCTCTGTACATTTTGTTGACACTGGATGGAAATATACATGAGAACTAGGAGCTTCCCTTCCGTCATAAACCTTCTCGCGAAAAGCTGATCAATTTGAAACACTTAGCCTATCTTCAAACCACACAACACGTCATCATCAACACTGTGAACTCGTATGTTTACCGTCTTCAACATTCATAATAGCCCCAACTCACCGTCCGACCCTTTGAGGCTTCTTTGAACTATAGCATGAGTTTAGACTCTATCCTCATACTCGCCCAATACCACCAGAACCTCGTACATAATAGGCTCAACATCCAAATGCTCTAAAATCAGAAGATTTATGGAAACAAAACTGCTATCATCCCAGAATTTTCGACTAGTGCGTCCAACCACATAGCCTTGCCCGGATGGTACTATGGATGTAAGTGTCATAATCTTTCAGAAGTTCCAACCATCTCTTCTCTGTCTCATGGGTAAGTTCTCGCTGAGTAAAAAGAATTTGAGACTCTTATGATCTGGAAATATATCGCAAGCTTCACCGTAACAGAGAGTGTTCTCCAGATCTTCAATGCAAAAACCACGGCAGCTAACTCAAGATCATGGGTTGGATAATTTACTTCATAAGGCTTCAGTTGCCTTGAAGCGTAGGCGATCACCTTCCCATGTTGCATCAAAACACAACCCAAACCTTTCTTCGATGCATCACTGTATATCTGAAAACCACGGAACCTGATGGAAGAGTCAATATCAGAGCAGACACCAATCTCCGTTTCAATTCCTCAAAACTCTCACTGACCTCATAACGTCCACACAAACATCTCTCAACCCTTCATATCAGCTGGTAAGAGGTAAACTAATCAGAAAACCCTCAACAAAAACGTCGTAAAATAACCAGCAAGCCCAGAAAACTTCTCACTTCCACTTTTAGTATTTCCGTCAAAGCCGTAGTAGGTCTCGGACCATTTGGTGATAGCTTCAACCTTTTGATGGATCCATATATTCCATCTGCAATACAATATGACCAAGGAAAGCGACTTGCTGTAACCAGAACTAGCACATCGAAACTTCGCATACAACTTCTTTCTATCTAAGAATCACCAACACATCCGTAGATGTCGCTCATAGCTCTTCTTCAGAATTGGAGTAAACTAGGATGTCATCGAGAAGACAAAACGAACTTATCAAGGTACTACACGTTGATAATACTGTATCATCAAATCCATAAACAAGAACGGCAGGAGCCTTAGCAGACTAAAGGCATAACAAGAACTCGTAGAGCCATTGAACAGACGCGTACGAAAAGCGGTCTAGAAATACCTGCTCTCTCACAAGAAGCTTGTGATAACCAGGATCGCAGAGTCCAAATCTTTAAGAAAAATATTAGGCCCTTGATAGTCAACAAATCGTCGATTCGCGGAAGAGGATATCGGTTGCGAATCTGTAATACGTTGAGTTTCCGGTAATCAATACATAGCGCATGCTCCCATCCTTCTTCTTACAAATAAGACCGTGCACCCCAAGGCGAAACACTTGGTCTTAATAAAGCTCATTTATCTCCAACATCAAATCTCCTGAAACTGCTCCTTTAAACTCTTTAATTCAACAGTGGCCATACATACGGAGCCTTTGAATAGTTCAGCACCGGAATTAACTTCAATGCCAAAATTCAATCTCTCTAGCCAGGAAAGGTCCCAGGAAGATCATACTGGAAAAACATCAGCGAATTCACGAACAACAGAAAGAATCTCATATTAGACTCTCCAAAGATGTTCCCATAACAGAAGCCAGAACACCTATGGCATACCCATGAGAAATCAAGGTACGTTCCTTCATACAAGATGAGCTTAACGGACTTAACGGAGGAACATGATAAAATATATTCGGTTGCGAACTTACCAAAGATCACAGTCCTAAGCAGGCAGTCAATGGTAGCTTTCGATAAGAAGCCAACCAATCCAGCACGAATCACATCAAAGTCGGAACATATGGATAGGAACAAATTCGCAAGGACAATACAATCTTTAAAACGGAGAAGCGGCAAGTTTAACATATTCATGGTCAATAAGCATATGGTTCTTCATTGGGGTTGAAATGATTATACGTTCAATTAATGGTGTAGGAGTCATATTAAATTTCTTAGCAAAAGTGGTAGATATAATAGAATGTGTAGCCCCAGTATCAAATTAAACAAAGGACAGTCACGACCATCAATGTGAGAAAATACACGGTAATATACCTAAGTCTGCCCCTGATCACAGTCGTAGCATAAACCCGTCGCTGAGTAGAGGTATCTAGCAAAATCCCTGGAATACTCTTGCTTCAGCGTCCCTTTGGGGACAATCCTTACCTTATGTTAGTAGAGACCATTCAAGTACAACATCCCTCAGTAGCCTTAGAACAAACACCCTGATGAGGCTTTCCACAGTAGTACAAAGAGGTGGAGGAGGCAAGTCTCAGTACACCTCCTCTACCTGCCAAACCTGAAGCATTGACCCTGGTTAACAATCCTTGATTGACTACCCCTAGGCTGGCAGCTGTTGTACTTTTAACCCTGACCCTAGGCTGTCAATTCCATTCCTACCAGCAAACATCTGGATCCTGACCCCAGTATAATCCTTCGTTTCGAATCATTAACCCCGATCCTGACGACCCCGAGATGCTCACACTCCTGGTCCCAGACGACCCCTATACTTATTTTGACCCTGGTCATAACCGACTCTTGTTCTCTCTGTTGCCCTGTCCCCGTGCTGAATCCAATACCATCTCTAACCCGCTATTCGAATTTTTACTCTCAAGCAAATAACCGATGGTTAGCGAGCGGCAGCCTGCACCAGCGCAACATCGTAAAATCCGTATTTACGGATCCGTCCCAAACCCCTTCTTTAGCCCCCACTGGAATGTCGAAGCTTGCCTCTGGGCATCTCCAGCAGTAGCTCCAACAAAACTAGCCAAATCTATAACTCTCCATTACTCCCCATAATCTCTCTATCCAGCTGACATAAACGACCCATAACCCCACACTCATAACGTTGTTTGTTCAATGCCGGAAAATACCTGTTTGTAAAGATCTCACGAAAACAACCCAAGTACAAGTATCTCTCGCAAAGCATCGGCCCGCCAACCTGAGTACGCAAATGAGCTTTCCCACCAGCTCATGCATCACCCTCCTAGTTTAAACGAGCAAACGAGTCTTGAATTGTCGGGACAACCCAAAAACTTGAAATAACTTCTCTATTTGCGTAATCCATCTTCTCTTCAGCCTCGGCAAAAGTGCAGCAGACCTGAAAACGCATACGCTTTAACTTAGCAAATCCTTCGATCCAAACATGAAACCCCTTGGGGTATACATCACCACCACCACGCACCATAAGATCCATAACCATTCCCTGATGCATTGGTGATCTGATTCCTCAAGCAGCCGTTAAGTTAGGGAGAGCATGAGGCCACAAGCACAGTAATCATGGCCTCAGACGTTAGGAACATCGTCATCCGATTTTCTACGGGTAAACACCATCTGAACGATCAAGAAAACATTAGCTAACAAACACAAGATAGGTTACTGAAAGAGTTACAAGAAGGAACCTAATGTTCCTACCCAATTCACACAGGTCATGCCTACAGCTCTAATGTCATAAATCTCGCTTGATTAACCTGGCTCTGATACCATAAATTGTAACGCCCCGACCCGAATGGGTAGAAGTATTACAAATATGGTGTGACATCAAAGACATACATAATCAAACACAAGCATAAACAAGCGATCTCAAATAAATAACCAAGGAAATAAGTCCCATGACTTAAGGTACAATAAAGTTCTTAAAGGACCGTACATATCCAAAACGAAAGAACCGAAATAACGAATGATCTCGAAAAGTAACAGATCATATATCAAAAACTAAATATCTCTAGGGTAAGTCCATCACTCACACTCATATCCTGAAAGCTCCCCCAGCTCCTAGCTTGAGATACCTCCAGCAGAAAGAAAGTGCGCCTGAGCTTACAAAGCGCATGAACATATATAAAAAAGCACACGTAAAAGATAACGGAAAATCAAAAGATACGATATAAGGTGCAAAGGATATCACAGGACATGACCAAAGGAATACAAATATAAGGTAAGACAAATCAGAAGTCAATTCATAGTGTAAGGTAAGATGAAATCAGAAAAATCAAATCAAGTCCAATTACCAAGCCCAAACAAATCATCATCATAGTACACATGGAGACGCGAGCTCACAAATGTGAAAGATTGGAATACAACCCAAACATCAGTCACCAAATATACATATACATAACGTCATATCCATCGAATACAAAACAAATCTAGGGATGCGTCCAATGTCGCCCCTTAAACAAATAATAATCTTCAGTAATGTGGCAACACAAATAAAATGGTGGACGGTGTTAGAATCACCTCACCCACACATTATCAAAGCCAAAGGTTCATCAATGACAACGCATGTTACCTTCATGGCTAGGAAACAAATAATGGCTCGGGTCTCAAACTGAAGGGTTCAAAACAAAGTCATATCAAATTTCATTTCAAAGGACATAGCAACGGTTCAATGTCAAGGGATTCAAATATTAAGTTGCATACAGGGTTCAAATAGAACCATAATTACAGATCATATAAGAAAAACCAAGATAAAAGGCTTAAGCAAATGTTAAGCATATCACATAAGGAATCAAAGATAGAATGGAGAAATGTCATGAGAAACCTTAAACGATAAGGTCAGAATATATGTACCTTATACCGAACAAAGCAATAAAACAATTGTTCCCACAGAAAACACACAAGAAACACAATCACTCCCTCTTAGACCGAACCTAAAAAATAGATAAATTCGAATTTCAAATTTATTCATTTAAGTTTTAACTTCCATTTTGTAACTTTCCATTTTTAGTAACTTATACCATTTTTAGTAACATTACCATTTTTAGTATCTTTTCTATTTTTATTAACTTGTCCATTTTTTTAGTAAGTTTCCAAAATTAGTAATATTCATCATTTGAGATTCTATTAAGTATTTTGAATAGCTTAGGGACTTAATATGTCAACCTTACAAGTTTATGGTTAAATATGACAACTTTCCATATTTTAGGGTTTAATATACAAATCAAAAATTTCAAGTTAAAAGAGAGAATATCAAAGTTTCACATGTATTCAGATTATACCTTCCTTTTCTTTATTTAGCAAGTCAAACCCTTAATTAATTTCAATTACATATTTACCCTCTTTTTGATTATTTTAATTATTTAAACAATATCTATAATATATCCTATAATTACAAAACAAGTCTTATAGATTCAAATATGAACAAAGTCATACTTTATACATTAAATAGCTAACCAACCCTTCCCCTTTTCAGAATTTACAATTTCATCCCCTCTATTTTAATTTAATTAATTTCCTAATTACTTTATTATATGTAATTAACCATTTTAATTCCTAAGTAATATCAATATGACATAATTATACCCCCCAACTTATTTATACAGATTATAATAAGTATAATAACATGTTTTAAAAATAGACCTCCGAATAGTCAGAAATTACAATCACCCCCTTATATTTTAAAATCTAAATCGGCTAACTAATAAATCCACAAAACCCTAATTTGATTTTTCCCAACCACAAACACATTACTACCCAATCGATAACCATTAAATAACTGGTAAAAATTATGCAAACCCTAACCCTAATTTGTTTAAACACTTTTCTTTCCTTTCCCCTTTATTCTTAAAATTTCGGTAAAATCAAAGAAAACCCCCAATTAAATTTTTGAATCTCTTCTAAATTTTTCCAACAATTTATCTGAGTTACATATGATATATACAACCTTATAAAAATATAAAATCAAGTGTACAAACCTTATTTTGCCGATTTCATAATTATTTCGAAATTAGGGTTTCTAATTTGTTTTAATTCATACGATCAATATAACATGCATGGATATTTTTCCTATGTATATTATGAATTAGAATGATGAAAAATGAGATACAAAAATACCCTGAGATGGATCCTTGATGGTTGATGAATTTAAATACCACGGATTGTGTATGATTCGAACCAAACAATTACCACGATCGAACCAAGCAATCCACGATCTTCCCACTATTTTTCCCACCTTCTTTGATCTCCAAAACACCTTAGAAAAATGGTCCTAGCCCTTGAAAAATTTTGATGCCGCCTCCTTTTTGTTTTTAGGGTTTTCGTATGTTTTGTTTTTAGGTTTAACAAAATAAAATGCATAAAAGAAATATATAGGGCATTTTGGCCGAATTATGGGGCTTTCAAATAATCTAAATTAGATTTTAAAATTGCCAATATATTATTTTTGTCATTATCCTAATTTATTTGATTTAATTTTAATGTATAAACAAATAAATATTAATAATTCGGCTTAACTATATATATACATAAATATTAATATTCTCTTATAAAATATAAGGTAGTCTTAATCTGTAACTAAATTTCAAATTGACATAAGTGTAATTTTATAATTTCAGATTAAAATGAAATTTTATGGCTGCATTTATGTAATTTTCTTGCATTAGGGGTATTTTGGTAATTTTACACTTGTTGAGATTTTTAGGTTTTACAACAAGATACAATCGAAACTTATCAAAAGCGAATACTATGACCAGTAGCTCTTTCTCAGTGACTGTGTAATTTTGTTGGCGTTGTTGAGAGTTTTGCTAGCGAAATGATTAGGACGGAAAGGTTTTCCTTCCTGTTGTCCGAGCAACCAGAATTCGATAGCAAAAATCGATTGCGTGGAACATAAGTTTAAACGTTACAACAATCTGGTGAAACAATAATAGTCCCTGTTCGTAACTTTTCTTTGAGCATTTGAAAATGGCAAATTTTTTTGATGCATTTCTTTGTTGACAGTCAAAAACAACGTCTTTCTCGAGGAGATTTTGACATGGATAGAGATTTTGGAAAAATCTTAATGACTCGACGATAGAATCCCTGCATGTCCTAGAAAACTCCTACTCGGATTAAACGTTAGTTCGTGGATGAAATTGAGTCATTTCATTTGATTTTTGCTTTAATCCAACTTCTAATCCTGCACTAGAGAATTTTTGTCCCAAGCACAATTCCTATCTGTCACCAGGAAGTTGACACTTTTTCCCAGTTAGAAAAATACTTTTGCATCGAACTGCATTTTGCGCGAGATTCGCGAGCACGGAATCGAATGAATCTCCAAATACCGAAAAATCATCCATGAAAACTTCCATGGAGGTTTCAAGCATGTCTTGGAAGATGGCGATCATGCACCTCTGAAAAGTGGTTGGTGCATTGCAAAGGCCAAAAGGCATACGCTTGTAGGCGTAAGTGCCATAAGGACAAGTGAACGTGGTCTTTTCTTGATCGGCAGGTTCGATTGGAATTTGAAAGTAACCAGAAAATCCATCGAGAAAACAAAAAGAATTTGTTTCCCGCTAACCTTTCCAACATTTGATCCATGAAGGGTAGAGTAAAATGATCTTTTCGAGTGGCTTCATTTAACTTGCGATAATCAATACAAACACGCCAACCAATGACTGTTCTTGTAGGAACAAGTTCATTCTTTTTCATTATCACAAACGGTTCATTCATCCTTTCTTTTCTTAGTGTACGCAATGGTACCGGACTCACACCAGGTGACTATCTTTTGATGGCGTAAAATGATACGGCAATCGAGAGTTTGAATAATCTCCTTTTTTTTCATGACTTCTTTCATGTTTGGGTTAAGTCAACGTTGTGGTCTTTGAATAACAGGTTTAGCATCATCCTCAAAGTTGATTTTGTGTTTGCAAAAGGATGGGCTAATGCCCAGAATATCGTTATGTAATCTAAGCAATGCTTCTGAGTGTTTCTTTGAAACAGAAACAAGATGCTTCTTTTCATCGTCTTTGAGTAGAGCAGATATGACTACTGGAAGAAGATAATTTTTTTCCAGAAAAGCATATTTGAGATGCTATGGAAGAGGTTTCATCATAAATCATCAATGGTTCTTGATAGATTATCCCTGACCCATTTAGATTTCCCTCAAGGTAATACTTCGAAACATGTTTCTTAGACCTCTTCCTCTTGCTCAAGGATTTATTCAATTTTGACTGCCATGAATTCTTCAAATTTATGGTCGAGAGATGATTCGCTGATCTTTTCTGATGTGGTAGAAAATGGTTTGGAATCATTGAGTAATGCATCTAATTCTTCCTCTGTGACTTTGTCAATGACATCCACGCGGAAACATGTTTCATCATTGGAATGAGAATATCACATAGCTTTGTCGATCAAGAAGGTGATTTTATCATCTCCTGCTCCAAGATTGAGTTCTTTGTTTTTCACTCGGATGATAGCATCATCGGTGTGCAGAAATGGTCGCCCTAAAATGAGAGGAATTTTGTCATCCTCTTCCATTTATAGGATAATGAAATCAGCCGGGAATATGAATTTCCTAACATGGACGACATGTTTTCTCCTAATTTCCATTGTATTGTAAGAAGTGATTATTAAGAGCGTAATACTCCCATCCTTGTAGGTTTTAGGGTGTTTCCCGAGAGTGAAGCGTACAGTGAATATGGAATCAGGTTGATGCTTACGCCAAGATCGACCAAGGCTAGATATTCAACTGATCCTGCTACGATGCATGGGATCATATAACTTCCATGATCACCCAATTTAGGTGGGAGCTTATTTTGAACAATCGCAGAGCATTCTTCGTTTAAGAAGGCAGCAGTGGATTTTATTCCAACTATTTACCTTTTCCGCTCAGAGATCTTTTCAAAATTTCTCATAATGGGCATGCTACTAGGACATCAAACGATTGGTACATTGATTTAACTTCTTAATTAGATCAATGATCTTGGTATACACGTTCTTCACTCATCTTTTCTTTGCGAAGACGCGCTAAGGGTATAGGATTTATTGTCTTTAATGCCATGATGGGGGTGGATCAGATTTGGTTTGGTTGGATAGAAGACGGCCTCTGCTACCTTTTTGGCGTCAATCAACCTCATCTAACATCATCCTGATATGGTGTCTTAGCCATTTTTGGGTTGACCGGTGAATGATATGTCAAGCCACTCTGTGTGAATACGGCATTCACTTGCTCATTTCGAGCGGAGGGTGTACAGTAAGGTTTATCATTCGTTGGACTGGTTTAGGTATTACTTGGGAGTGAACCAGTTGGTCGAGTAGAACATTGGTCAAAAAGCCGACCAAATTTTCTCCAAAGAACCCTAAATCGAAGCTTGATTAGGTTCTTTTGTCCTGCTCGACTTTGGTTTTAAGATTAAAGAACTGATTTTTGACAAAGTCATTTGATGATTTTTGAGCGACCATGAATTCGCGCATGGTTTTTTCAAAGTCGGATTCATCGAACTTCTTTTCTGGTGTTGGTGGAACGGAAGGTGCGTCTTCTCGAGGTTGCGAGTTCCAGTTTTCATCTCTGGGTTGGCGGTCTCACCAATTCCCAGAACTCCTACCGTAGTTGTTTCCTTGATATCCTCCTCCTCGAGTAAACCTCCGAGGCATAGTTTTGCTTCTTTATCTTTGGGACCTCCCATAGGTTTGTCGTCACACTTCAAAAATGGGTGAGGACCTCCATAACTGTTGCATCCGTCTTGCATCTCCTTCATTTCTCCTTTGATCTCTTTGAATTGCGAGTCGATCTTTGTAGTTAAGGCTTCCTTCTTTTCTATGAGTTTGGAATCGTTGCTACTTTCCGCAAAAGCAACGGTTTTATGAATGGGTTTAGCTTTCATGTCCTTAGACCAATCGAGTTTTAAGAGCACTCGATCTTTGAGCAATTAGTGTGCTTTGTTTGGGGTTTTGTAGAGAAAGATTTCTCCGGCATCTAGGATAGCTTGTGTGGTTTCGTCAAGTCCATGGTAAAAGATTTGAACTATGGTTGCTCATCCTAAACCATGTCCATGACAACTACGAAGTAATTCCTTCATTTGTAGCCAAGCATTTACAAGGGATTCGTTAGGATTTTGGGTGAAACCTCGAATTTCTCCCATGAGTTGGTCGAACATTGCGGGTGAAAAGAATCGGCTTACGAAAGCTTGTCTCATTTGTTCCCAAGTAGTGATAACACCTGGAGTTAGTTCATTGAACCATACTTTTGCATCACCGGCTAGAGATGATGGGAAGAGTTTGAGTGCGTTGGCATTGGTGTTACCATATCGGAACATTCCGCAAATCTCAACGAATTCGGCGATGTGCTTATGCGGATCGGCCCGCGCACGTCCGTTAAATTGGCGGTCTTTTATCATCAATAGGTGATGACCTTTAATGGTGAAGTTGTCTCCAAGGTTAACTGTGACGATAGCAGCCTCGGGAGTGGGTGCTACGGCTCGGTTGTTCCCCCATATAGGTTAATTGTCGGCCATTAGGAATGGTAGATCAAGAAATGGGTTGTAAACATCTAAGGCTTCGAAAAGGTTATCAAAAGGTGGGTATTTAACTTTAGGAATTCGGTTTCAACAGGTATGAATGGGTTTCTTGTCTTCTTTTTCTTCTTGGTATGGTGGATAAAACGTTCGGGTTCGGAATAAGGTGTAGTTGGTTCTTGTCCCATAGAACGTGTGTTCATTCAGGAGCAAAACACAACTAGGAATGAATTTGAGTAGCTTTCGCTTCTTGAAAAAGGGTGTAAAAGACGATACAAGAAAAAGCTTCGGACAGCTTAAAAGATCTCCAGCCGGGCGGCCGGTGGTGATCTGGTGTTCGCGAGATACGAGCCGACCGGCTCGGTTGGTTAGTCGGGCGGCTGGCTTGGGGTGGCTGGCTTGGGCCTGTGGAAAGAAAACTTAAAAAATTTTAACAAACAAGATTCGGGGATCTCAGATTGGTTCAAGCATGAAATTTAAAACTAAAACAAGATCAAGTTTCCGGCAACGGCCCCAAAAACTTGATGCTTGTGATACGGATTAGTTTTAAATTTATAACATGGATACCGAATTTCTTAGCAACACATACGAGCAAGTGTACCCGTCCGTTGATAGCAAGAGATTGTATGGTAAGTCGGGATCGTTCACGGGGATTAGTGTGTTTAGGTGATTTAAATATTCGGTGCTAACAATTCTAACAAGCAAGTAATTGTTATGATAAAGATTCAAATGATTTAAAAACTACACTTGATTAAACTAGTTTGGGAAATCCAATTTGTATGATTGTGATGAACAGTTTAACATGTTAATTATAAGAATTAGATGGTGATCTAAACCTTCAATCTTCGTCAAGACCTTAAGTGACAAAAATAAGCTTTACGTTCAATTAATCATTTCAAGACTACCCTATTTTTTAACTAGTTTGATTCGTGGTTCATTTCACAAACATGTTAACACCCACAATTATGATTCTTGTTAGATCAAACTGCTTAAGAAATGGTCAATACAAAATGTAGCCAATCATAGAGAAAAGGCAATAATTGATTGGTTAACAAGATCCCTTTCGTCCTATGATATGTTTAATAATCGATCCGGTTTGATAGAACAATGTCACATGAATCATAAGTATAGATGGATCTCAGAAAATAGCTTGAAATTGAAGAAAACATGTTATCACAATCATAGACAAATCATCATTCCAAAAACATCATTTAATCAAGTGTATAAAGATACTAGCCACTCATAGCAAACAAAGTCATATTTCCATAAATTAAAGGATTCATAAACATGATTAAAAAGGTTCTTACAAAGTATGTAAAGATTACAAGAAATGAGGCTTAGATGCCTTGAAGAATTCTTGATGTTCTTGACCTTTTAAGATGGCTTCTTTCTCTTTTAAACTTTTGGGATTCTCTTGGGATTCTAAGAAGCTTTATGGCTTTGAGAGTAGTAGAGATCGTATTGGTATTGATTGTAAAATGGTTGATATGAGATATTTTTTTCAAAATAATAGCCATAAGATCCTATTTATACTACCAGGAAGACCTAGGGATATTTAATGCTTAACTTAGGGCCAAAGGTCATAAAATGCCAGGAAATAGATGTCTAGATCCTTCTTGATCATTCAAGGAGCTACAAGATAAAATTGGTACATCATAGGTAGGGGAGCCGCTCTACTCGTGGTCTCAGCCGGCCGGCTGAGGCTTCGTCCCCAGGCGAAGGTTGCTTGATTTTCCGTTTAAGCTCTCTGTTTGAATCGTGCTTGGTCGTGGGTCTTTATACTTTAGTATATCTTTGTTTAGGATCATCCTTGGGACTTGGAAGCTCGAATGATTGGCTCTTGTCTTCTTGAAATGCTTCTGATATTTAGTCTTGACTCGGGATTCTTCGTACTCGTGTAAAACTTAATTTTTTTGTTCTTTCCTTCACTTTTCCTGTACTTGGCTACAAATAAACTTGCAAACACACTTTGATATAATAAAGTAACAAAACCACATATAAATAGCCAAATAACTTATACAAAAGTACGGATAACGCTACTAAAAACATACTCAATTTGAGTGTTATCAAGACCGATGGGATGGAGATTGTGTGATTATGGGGGTATTTTAATGAAGTTAGAACGGAACAAGAAAGATATGGTTCGGTTTTCAATGTTCAAGGTGCTAACGCTTTTAATAGTTTTATTTCCTTAGAAACTCTGATTGACCTTCCTCTTGATGGTTATGCTTACACTTGGGCCCACAAGACTGCCAACAAGATGAGTAAGTTGGATAGATTTCTAGTTTCTAAAGGCTTTTTGGCTTCGTTCCCGTATCTTTCAGCTCTTTGCTTGGATAGAAATCTATCGGATCATCGTCCTATTCTCATGCGGGAATTAAGCATTGATTATGGTCCTACTCCATTTAGATTTTTTCACTCTTGGTTTAACTTGGATGGTTTTGACAAAATGGTAGAAGATATATAATATTTTCCACTCTTGGTTTAACTTGGATCATCGGCCTATTCTCATGCGGGAATTAAGCATTGATTGTGTGAAGCGGGCAATATTTTCCACACCTTGCAAGGGATCACATGAAATGTGTCAATGTGCTTGTTGTTTTCTTATCAATAGGTTGTCCATATTCATTGAAAGAAACACCAATGCAGCCCTCTTCATATTTGGTCCAAACTTTTGGCATAAATGTTGGCCCTCTAACTCGTTTGTGCTGAATCACTTAAACTAACAAAAAAGGTTACAATCTAAACAAGAAAGAGCTTATACTGAACCATATAAACATGCCATAAAATGACTACATACCTTCATCACCATCTGAATGGTTTGACCTCATCTGAAGTACATCTTTAGCTTGTTGGTTGTCGTTGCAAGTTCGGGCGCGAACACGAGCTCTCTTAGCCTTCCTTGACGGCATCCTTTTGATTGATACTAAAAACTCAAAGGCTAAGCAACTGTATAAATAGTGTAACCTTGTGATTTCTATCATGACTCTAATGTTACACCTCCTTCACCACTATTATGTTAGATGAAAAATGTAACAAAATTATGATATAACAATATGTTTTGCATACAAAAACTATAACTAGGCGGTGAATAGCTAAATCTTAAAATAAAAAGGCAAATAATATATGATATAAACCTTTCTCATAGGGTGAAATGCTTAAACACTAGTCATTATGGCATCGTTAATACAACTCAACACTATAGAAGCAACTAGCATAGTTATAGAGAAATTGACATCCAAATGTAAAAGAAAGTTGATAGAGAAATAGTGCTTTCATCATGGTTTCATGAGTGACGGGTCATTTACTCAATTTTATTCATTAATTACAGAAATCATAAAGAATCAAACATAAAGAATCAATGAATAAAAATCTAGGGTTTCAATATTTCAAGGTTTCATGAGTCACGAGTCATTTACTCAATTCTATTCATTAATTACACAAATCATAAAGAATTAAACAGAATTATCAATGAACAAAATACTAGGATTTCAATATTCTGAAAACTATGATATGCCTATATCTCCATCAAGTTTATGATATAATCAATAGTATAATCATGAAAATAATGCTTATATAACAGTTAGTAAAAGAATGTGGAAGATGATTTACCTTATTTTTGCTAGTGTAGTTGGGTTGATAGATTAATATGAGGGAAAAAAGAAGCAGATCTCATATAAATTGTGAGAAGGGGTTTGCTTTGGGGGGAAAGATGAGGGCGGGATAAAAAAAATTAGGGGAAAAGATGATGGTGGGATATTAAAAAATTGGGGAAAGGATTTAAGGATGAAGGGAAAGTGCGAAATATATTTTATATTATGAAAAAAATTAGTTTTAGAAACTTAACTTATGTAAAACAATAATGGGTATATTGATCAATTTTTAATAGCCTAAATTTTATTGTTGATTAAATTATCCCAAGAAATATATAATCATAATATGAACGATCAAATAACATTAAGCATAACATGAAAACTTACTTGATATGAGAGATGAGATCACCATGAACGAAGAACACGTGTAGGATGGAGATCTTCTACTTAATCCTCTTTTTTTAGTGATGGATCGTCATGTTTGTGTGTTTTTTGTGTGTGTCTTATGAGGTGAATAATCCTCTATTTATAAGAGAGGTCAAGCAGGGATCAACTCCTAATTAGGTTATGATTATGAAATCATTACCATAATACTTTACCTAGACATTATTATATAAGGATATTGGATTTTCCATCAAGATACAATATCTTATAGAGTTTCATTATGGTAACTAAATATTATTTAATTACTCTTAATATTACCCATATAAATCAACAATATACAATGTACAAATATACTAATGCATTAAAAAGGTTATGACACAATTATAGAGAAATATCCAATACCAAAATAAGATATTTGCTAACATTTATATCATTGAGTTTTAGATTTATAATGAGCAATTTGATTTAAATTATAAATTCCTTTAATAGATTTAGGATGTAATCGAGTTAATTATATATATACAAGATTTCACATAATGTGTTATATGTTAACGTGTTACTAGGGCTGAGCATATTGAACCATTAATCGGACCGGATCGAGAAACCAAACCGATCAGACTGAGAAACCAAACCGACCGGATCGACAAAATCGGATCGACCGGACCGGACCAAATATATTTCGGTCCGGTCCTTAGTCCATGCTTTTCCTTAAATTCGGTCTTCGGTCCGGTCCGGTCTTACAAAAAACCCGGCGAGTATGCTTTGTTGGACCGGATCGGACCGACCAGGGCTGGACCGTACCATTTTGGTCCGGTCCTTGGTCTGACGTTTTGGACAAATTCGATTTTGGTCAGGTTCGGCCTTGGTGGGTCCGGTCCGGTTTTCGGACCATGATCACCCTTACGTGTACGGTGCATGACATTTTTGTCAACTGGACCACGCAAAGTTGAGTTTCGATCGTCACACAACTCAAATCATGTAAAGATTTTTCATTTTGAAAAGTTTGTGTATTCGTTATATGTTTGTATTCCCCAAACATAATACAAACTTTCCAAGCTTGGCTTGACTATAGATCGAATTGAAATATCAAAACTTCAGTTGACTATGAAACTCAATGATCAAAACTTCACTTGAGTTTAACCGAGCTTTCATTTTCATGCTTGAAGTTGAGTTCAATGTGTCAAATGATACCTTTAACCTAAATGGTTCGAAGTGTGATGTAGGTTTAAAAATATTGTAAAAACTAGTACCACAACGTAACATTAGTATAAATCTACGTAATAGTTGAGTTTGTAAAAAACGATAATAACGTATATCAGATGTGTTAGAACTCATATACATTAGGTGGCCTATAAGGTCAAATACGATAAGACACAAACAAACTAGTAGTCGATAAAAATTGTGATAATAAGACTAAAATATCAAGTGTCATATCAAGTTTCTTTCATAATAAAACCAAAGTAAATAAGTGTCCCATAAAACTTATTTAATACGACATGTATACTAAGTGTCCTATTAAAATTTATCATTATATGACCCAACCATATAAATGTCCTATAAAATCGAATGACAGGACACATATAAATGTGTCATATTATCTTACATATATTATAACCTCTACTGCTTAGAGTCCTATTAAACATAAGATAATAAGACCTAAATAGCAAGTGTCACATTATGTTATATCATAACGAGACTAAAATGAGTAAGTGTCGTATGAAACTCATTTAATAAGACCAATACATGAAATGTCCTATTAGGCTCTATGATAATAGGACTCATAAACTACTAACTTCGTCCATAATAATAATAAATTATTAGGACTGCTTCCAGAAAAAAACGTCCACGGGAAAATCCTAAAACACCATTTTTTTTTAAGTGAAACATGGGATAGAGACAAAGCACTGATGACTCGAAAGTTATGATTAATTTTAAAATAAGGAAACTTCCAGCATCTGCAAAATAGTCAGTAGACAATGGGACCACAAATGCTAAGAAAAGTGCTCTTATAGAGGCGAAGAATCTCCTCTAGTACAATCAAACTTTCTAATATCGAATAATAAATTCTTCTTGACCAAGGTCATAGTAATGAAGAATATATTTAGACCGATTTAACTTTGTTGTTGAAAGAACTCAACGACTTTAATTTCTATTGACTCATTGGAACGTGACTCAGAAATCTAAAGTTTGTTAGACTATAGAAGAGGGAGAATACAGAAGATCTTTCATGGTATCTTAATAGTAAACGTTATCACTTAGCTAAACGTGGGACCCTTGTTGATGTGCGATTGGATTGTGTGATACCGTTGCGTGTGTAAAAGTGTTTTTTCTAAAATACTTTTCTACCTCAATTCTCTAGCCCGTCTCCCCTCGTATTGCTTCATGATCAATCACTAATAGGTTATCACTGGAGCAACAAGCGATCTTGAACTAATGTCTCTAATGATGAGATAAAGAGTGCGTTTTAGGATTGTGGGAACGAACAAATTCCCTGGTCCCTGACAGAATCACACTTTGAGTTCTTTCATAAATATTGGAAGCTTTAAAACATGATAATGTGGCAGCCATGTTATTTTGCTTCATGTTCTTTCCCCTCAAGATGTAATTGCTTCTTCATTGCTTTAAATCCCTAAATATTCATATGCAAAAGTCATCAAAAAATTATGGTCCGATAATGTATTTGGTCTTGGAAGCCATATAAAATTGAATGCCAAGATTTTAGCTAATAGATTAGCTTTTTAATCTGTGGGTCTTATATTGTCGTCCAATTAGCTTTGTTATTTCCAAACCGGTCAAATTCTTTACGGTCTATTTATTCTTAATGAACTTCTTTCGTGATGTAAGCATAAAAAGTTTAAAGCTATGGTCTTTAAAGTTAATTTCGAAATGGCTTTACGTAACTCTATACTGAGGATTTACTTAAAAATATTTTAAAGATGTTTGTTTTTTGGTGGATAAGTGGTGTGTTTGTTAAATGAGTTGATCTCAACTCCCATCCAAGGATCGTTCTCGTATATGGAATCCTAACAGCAGAATTCCAGTTTCACAGGTGGTTTGAAACAAGTAGATCCATTTATCTCCCTTTTCTATTTATCTTAGATAATGAAAGTTTTTCATTTTTTCCTTTTCTAAAGTTACGAATGCAGGTATGTTCTCAGATTATTCCTATTGATAGCTCATTGACACTTTCTAACCTTTTCTTTGGTTGGATGGTGGTTAACTTGTTGTAAATGGGGCTCCTTGAAATATGTCTTGAAGTGTTTTCAACTTGGATTCATGTACTAAAAATAAGCATTCATAAAAGTAAACTTAATAGAGAATTGCACTCATCCATGTAAAAGCGTCGAACAGCAGCCACAACTATGGCTTGTTTTATTTTTACCACTCATTTTGTTCATCTAGGAGTTTAGGTTGAGTGTGATGTCTAGAATAAATATTGGGATAACGTGTGCTAAAGTGACAACCTCGTTTTTATCCAGAATGGAAGCTTAAAACCGCTTTCAATAGGTGGATCAACTTACTTTAATTAAATCGGTTCTAACAACCATTCCTTATACCATAAATTTTGCTATCTTTTACAGTTTCCTTCGGGAGTGTTAAAGCTCTTGAATAGATTAAAAGAAAATTTTTTAATGGGTGACGGTCGAAAAGAAAAATGGCTTGGATTCGTAAGAATAAGGTCTTACATCCAAGGAAATATGGTGGTCACGGATTATCTAGTTCTAAGCTCTTAATCGATCCACTTATCGTGGTTTAAATAGATTGGACCATTTCTCATGGATCGTTGTCTATGGACGAAATCTCAAACAAAGTCGAGTAATGGTGAAAACGGTAGCTCTTAATTCCCTAAGTTCTTTGTCTAAACACTCACCTTGGTTAGGACATTATTCGAGGTTATTGTCTTCGCACAAAGGCATTAATCTATTATATTTCAATTCGAAAAAAGGTGTGGCAACGGTTTATCCACCATGTTTTGGGAGGATCGCCTTGGGGTTTATATATTTGTGCGTTAAAGCATAAATTCCTCGAACTTTATGCTTGTGGATAACTACAAACATATAACAGTTGTCAAAAAATAAATCATGCATTCCATGGACCGATACTTGTTCGTTCACCACAACTAGAGGTGGTTTAAGAAAGTACAACTCAGGTTTCTTTTATCCCGCATAGATGGTCTAATATTGACGAATATCCCTGATCGTTGGGTCTGGTCGTTAGAAGCTACAGGTGAGTTTTCTGTTAAATTCGTTCGTCAGCTTATTGATGATTCAATTCTTCTAAAGGAGGAAGTCGCCATAAGGTGGGTTAAAGTCATGCCCATTAAGATTAATGTGTTTGCTTAGAGAATTTGTTTGGATAAGCTGCCTACTTGGTTGAATCTTTCCCTTAAAGGTATTGATATTTCGACTATTATTTTCCTCTTTGCCATGCCTCTGTCGAATCCAATTCCCATATCTTTTTTTCATGTCCAATGGCTCGTCATTTATGGAGGAAACTTATGCGTTGGTGGGAGCTCGAGGACATTGATTTAGCCTCTTATGATGATTGGCTTATATAGCTTAATTCCTCTTGGCTTTCTAAGCGGCTAAAAGAGATCATGGAAGGTGTTTGTTATGTGAAATGGTGGTTAATTTGGCACTTCAGGAATCAGTTGTTTTTTGGTGCTATAAATCTGCGTAAGGAGCTTCTTTTTAATGACTTTGTTCACTTTTTTTAATTGGTGTTCTAATCGTTGTAATTATAAACTAAATTGAGTTATTTAGATGAAAAATCCTTGTACTTTTTGCTTGTAATTCTTTTCTAGCAACTTGCTAGTTTTTAATAAATCTGTCGTTAAAAAAAATATATTCTAAAAACATGTATTCTTTTTTACTTCTCATACTCAAATCATACGTACCATAAAAAAATACTTGCCTATTTTTATTTCACAAAAATCAAATCAAACCCTAATCTTTAATCAATTAAAACATCTACAAATCAATAACTAATCAAAGCCTAATAATATTCCAAGATCACTCAACATTTAAAAGGCTCACATAAACAACTATATATCATTATCAAAAATTGGTTAGACAAATTTTATATTTTGGATTTTTCAGTATTGTTTGCATATTGCGTTTCTAAAAAATCTGAACAATGTGAAACTATAGCATGACCGTTTGTTTGAGTTTATATTGTAGTTGTTAAACATTATTAGTTTGAACGTATATGGTTGCAAACACTTACAAAATTCAGATCTTTTGTGCTTTTTATTGGCTTATTCATAGTGCATGAGATCTTTTTTTTTATTTTTGAAAAATATCAGTTTCCTAGACAGGGTAGACTAGTAGATTGTAATCCGAATAATTCCCGTACACAGAAAAATGCGATATTTTTTGAGCACTTGACGACTAGTAAGTATAACACCGTCAACTAATATTGATGATTTTATACTTGGGGGACATTGTAACACCCAAATTTTTATAAGTTTCACTTATAGACTTTTACATTGCATTAGAAAATAAGAAAAGTCTTTTCATTAAGTTTTATTAGAAATAAGGACTATTTGTGGAAAATAGTTAATATGAAAAAGGGACTAACGGTGCAAAAAGACCTTATCGGTTAGGGGGACTAACGGTGCAAAGTTAAATTAGAAACATAAAATTCCAGAATTCCCCTTATGGCATTATAACCTCAAATGTCTAGCAATTATTCTCATATATACACGTGTTTTAGAACATGTTTTGTAATAGGGAAAAGAAAAGGAAGTTAGAAAACTTCATGGTGAAGAAATCATCGTCTTAATTTTTTGGATGGGAATTATTGGAGTAATTATGATAGTTACAGATATCATGAGCTTCTTAACATTTTCTCATCATAGGTATGAGTTTAAATCAGTTAAGATTTCACTGATTTTCGGTACGAAAACTTAGGGGTTTGGGTTTTGCCTAATAAGGGTGTTAATGATGATTTTAATCATGTCCAAGAAGTTTTATCTAAGTTTGATGATTATACTTAAAGTTAGCATGCTTAAGGATTAAATAATGTTATGGAATCAAGTTACTGAAGTTGTAATGCATTTCCATTAGAGAGTTAAGCTAGTTTCATGGCTTATAGATCAAGAAGAGGCTCTATGATAGTTAATAAAATAGGTGTTTGGTCACCAAGGCCAAAACTAATAATTAAATTGATTGAAATTTGCATTTAGGCATGTTAAAAATTGACCTAAAATTGTCTAATAAGTTGTGATTTATAAGTTTGGTAATGATTTGGAAAAATTATTATGGGATTTTGGGTCGTTTTGGTGTTGTTTCAAAACGGGAAAGCATAGTTGATGCAGGAAATTTGCACCAAACTTTGAATATCATAAAAAATAACGTTAGATCTGTTTGGGAGATGTGCATTTATATATTCGGAAAGCTGAAAGAGTCTACATTTTAGCAAAAATATTTCCAGGTCATGAAAGTAAGTTTAAGTGGGTCAAAGTAGCAAATTACATCAGACTGTCCAAAAATCAACATACATCCATTTTGCAAAAAGTTAGCAAAAATGATATAGATCATGTGCACGGACATTATAGCAAGTTATAATGACTATAGAATGATATGTTTATGTTTTTAGGTGATCTCGGAAGTCATGGAATTCTCAAGGAATGTGTAAGCCAACCGAGGCGAGTAACGGTTTAATTTAGCTCCGTATATAGGAGCATTTCATGTTTAGTGCAAGATGGTAGTAGATTAAGCGTGCTTAGTATATCTATATGTCTTGTTATGTCATGAGTAATACACAAGATGTATTCACATGACCTTAGTGGTCAAACATGCTAGTCAAGTATCAAGTAGGGACCTGAGTGGCCATATTGAGTAAATGTTAACCGTTGTGTTTTATTTGTATCTTTGACCCATGGTCTATCATATTTAGTATATGTGGAACCGCATTGTGGTCATAATCAGTATCATGGTTGACTTGTGTGGCCCTTATTGAGTATCATTGTTGACCCGTTTTTGGTATTATTTAGTATTCTTTGAACCTTGTTATCATATGTAGTTATAATGTGCGACACGGTGTGGTCGTAATATGTAATCAAATATCAATGTCGACCAGTGTGGCCATATTGAGTATCATGTTGACCCGTGTGGTCATATTTAGTATATTTTGACCCATGTTATCATATTTAGTATAATGTGGACCCGTGTGGTCATAATCAGTATCATGTTGACCCGTGTGGTCATATTTAGTATCATGTTGACCCGTGTGGTCATATTTAATATCTTTTGACCCATGTTATCATATTGAGTATCATGTTCAGCCATGTTAATATATTTAGTAGCACGTTGACCCATGAGGTCATATTTAGTATCATGTTGATGCATGTTGTCATTTCAGTATCATGTTGACCCGTGTGGTCATACTTAGTATCTTGTTGACCCATGTGGTCATATTCAGTATCATGTTGACGCATGTTGTCATATTCAATATCATGTGGACACATTTGGTCATACTCAGTATCATGTTGACCCGTGTGGTCATACTCAGTATCATGTTGACCCATGAGATCATATTCAGTATCATGTTGACCCGTGTGGTCATATTCAATACATGTTGACCTATGTGGTATAATCAGCGTCATGTTAAACCGAGTGTGGTAATTTTCAGTATCATGTTAACCCATGAGATCATATTAAGTATCATTGTTGACGCATGTTGTCATATTCAGCATCATGTTGACCTGTGTGGTCATATTCAGCATATGTTGACCCGTGTGGTCATATTCAGTACATGTTGACCCATTGCATATTCAGTATTATGTTGACCCATGTGGTCGTATTCAATACATGTTAACCCGTGTGATCATATTTAATACATGTTGACCTATGTGGTGTATTCAGTATCATGTTGACTTTTGTGGTCATATTTAGCATCATGTTGACCCGTGTGGTCATATTTAATATTTGCTGACCCGTGTGGTTATATTCAGTATCATGTTGACTTTCATGGTCATATTCAGTATATGTTGACCCATTGTGTCATATTTAGTATTATGTTTGACCGTGAGGTCATATCTAGTATTATGGCGACCCGTTGGGTCATATTCAGTATATGGTGATCGTTGGATCATATTTAGTATTATGTTGACTGTTAGGTCATATCTACAATTATGGTAACCCATTGGTTTTTATTCAATATATGTTGACCGTTGGGTCATATTTAGTACCAGGACGAACCGTTGGTTCATATTCAGTATATGTTAACCATTAGGTAATATTTAGTTTTATGCTGACCCGTTGGGTCATATTTAGCTCAGCCTTAATTTATAAATGAATATTACGTATGAACAATTCCTGACTTAAAACAGTTTCGTAATAAATATAGTCTTAGCCAGTGTTTTATGCACTCAACCAGTATAGTACTACAAGTACTCAGTCAATAAAGTACTTTATCAATATGTGCTTTACGCACTTAGTGTTGTGCTTATGCACTCAACTAGTGTTTTATGCACTCAGTCAATATAGTACTACAAGTACTCAGTCAGTATGTGCTTTACGCACCCATCCAGTCAAGTACGCTATCTGTATGTGCTTTACGCACTCAGTATTGTGCCTATGCACTCAGCCAGTGTTTTATGCACTCAGCTAGTAGTGTACTACAAGTACTCAGTCAGTACCGTACTTATGCACTTATGGTTCAGTTTATGATTCAGATCAATCAGTTTCCATTATCTCACTAAGTCTTATAGACTTACCGTTCTCGGTTTCATGTTTTGCAGGTTTGTAAAATGGGACCAAGCTATGTGTTAGATGGGGCGTAATGGGTTAAAACGGTGTAGCTCGTGGGTTAGGTAACGAGCTTCTCATTTCCATCATTTGTTATCAGTTTAAAATGCCCCAAAGCAAGTCATTATCAATAACAAGTTTTTATTAAGTACATGTATGTTACTTTTTCTTAGTTACGATTTTTAAAGGGGCGTTTGGAATAAGACCCTTTACATGTAAAAGTGACGCTTCCGCTAATTTTAATAACGTATACAGATTCATATATGTTATAAATGAAATGAGTTTTTAAGAGTTCATGTTTTCAAAAAAAAAAATCTATGCGTTTCAAGTTGGTATCAGAGCGATGGTGGTTTGAGAGATTTAAGTATCCACCATTAGAAGAGGATGCTTAGACTTAAACCGATTGCTCGATATTGAATACAGAATTAGGTGCACAGAGTTTGATATGTTTATCAGTACAAGGACTATTATGATTTTATTGATTATCAGTGATTATAGCTAGTTTGCTATGTTTATCAGCTAAGAAGTTCATGTTTTGCGATGAAATATGTTTATGTGATTAGTTGTAATAGCCAGATCATGTGAATCATGTTGTAGTGATGTTAGTGCATAGCATGTTTAGATTTCATAAGGATTTTGATCATGAATCAGATTTAGATCGTGAATTAGATATCCACGATAGAAAGCATATAGAATTTCCGTGCATTATGAGTGTAACTGTACTAGTCAGTATTCAGATCGGATCATGTGTGGTTATATGATACATTTTAGTTTTGTAACTTGGGGTAACTGAAATTATTGTTAGCAATAAGTTATGGTTATATGATTGATTATTATGACACACTTATTCAAACGTTATAATATTCACATGATATGGCATGAAGTTATCGAGATCATGAGATTGTGGGATAGTTTATGCATGTGGTTAAATTTTTATTTATGTTGAATTGTTATTATGTATTGTAGTATGTTATAATATTTCATAAGTTTATGTATGAAATTTAATCAGTATTTAGGAATATTATGGTATAGAAATGAATCAAAATCATGTTTAGCAAATTAGAATGCCTTGAAAGTAGTAATGCATGATTAAAAATGCATGATAGCAGATGTAGCCAGAATGAATTAGAGCTACTTATAGCGTATATCATGTCATGACCAGTAGCTAAATATTCGCTTAGTAAGCGAAACAAAGTTATAATTGCACATGGTTAAGTGCTTATTAGGACTATGCTTTGTATCCTCGTAGATGATTGAAATTCATAAATCATATGTAGTACTGTTAGGATAGTCAAAAATGACATAAATAAAGCAGCATGAATCATGATTAGAACCAGAATATCAGAAACAGAATATCATGTTAAGAAGTGCAGAATGTCAGAATCAGACTTAGCATGCATAGTATGCTATAATCAGCAGTCATGTTATCGCACCAGTATGCGATTAGTAACAGAATGCATGAACAAAAGTACATAGTTAGCAGCAGATTAACATGATAGCAGAACATGATTCTAAGCTGATAGTTTTGTTAATGAATCGAAGATAGAGTATGATGGCAATATGTTTAAGTGATGCGAGTATTATGACGTCTGGCCAACATAATAATAGTTACATCATGTAACATGGATTTATTGGGATCATAAGATGTCTTGAGGAGTATCTAGAACATTGAGGGTCGATGAGACCGAATTCAGAAAGATAGAATGATAATTTAGTCAGAAACAAGATAAATTAATCAAGTATGCACGAATGGGATAATCATAAGTTTTATCAGTCTTTAATGACCAATTTCAAGTAACCAAAATTAAGTATTCAGAAATTCAGTAGAATAGAACAATCAAAACTTACGAAATCAGAAAACGGTTTAGAAATGCCTTACGTAGAATTAGGAATTCGATATATAGTAAAATTCAAACTCAGAGTAAGCAATACCAAGTAAGTTTAGAAGGTGTTGCAAGACTTATGGTCAAATAGAATAGTCAACATAGCAGAAATGAAATAATAAGTATAGTTATAACGCCCGTACATAGAAAAATGCGATATTTTTTTTGAGCACTTGACGACTAGTAAGTATAACACCGTCAACTAATATTGATGATTTTATACTAGGGGGACATTGTAACACCTAAATTTTTATAAGTTTCACTTATAGACTTTTATATTGCATTAGAAAATAAGAAAAGTCTTTTCATTAAGTTTTATTAGAAATAAGGACTATTTGTGGAAAATAGTTAATGAAAAGGACTAACGGTGCAAAAGACTTAACGGTGGGGACTAACGGTGCAAAGTTAAGTTAGAAACATGAAATTCCATAATTTCCCTTATGGTATTATAACCTCAAATGTCTAGCAATTATTCTCATATATACACGTGTTTTAGAACATGTTTTGTAATAGGGAAAAGAGAAGGAAGTTAGAAAACTTCATGGTGAAGAAATCATCATCTTAATTATCTAGGATGGAATTATGGAGTAATTATGATAGTTACAAGATATCATGAGCTTTATTAACATGTTCTTCATCAAAGGTATGAGTTTAATTCAAGTTAAGATTTCATGATTATGGTAGAAATTAGGGATTTTGCCTAATAAAGGTGTTAATGATGATTTTAATCATGTCCAAGAAGTTTTATCTAAGTTTGATGATTATACTTAAAGTTAGCATGATAAAGGATTAAATAATGATTATGAATCAAGATTAATGAAGTTGTAATGCATTTGAATAGAGAATTAAGCTAGTTCATAGCTTATAATCAAGATGAGGCTTATGATAGTTAATAAAGTGGTGTTCGGCACAAGGCCAAACTAATGATTAAATTGATGAAATTGCATATAGGCCTGTTAAAAAATGACCTAAACATGTCTAATAAGTTGTGATATAAGTTTGGTGAAGATTGGGATAGCTTATTATGGGTTTTGGGTCGTTTTGGTGATGTTTCAAAACGGGACAGCAAGGTGTGCAGAAATTTGCACCAACTTTAGAAAATCATAAAAAAATAATCGTAGCTCTGTTGGAGATGTGCCTTATATATTCGGAAAGCTGAAAGAGTCTACTTTTTAACAAAAATATTTCCAGGTCATGAAAGTAAGTTTAAGTGGGTCAAAACAGCAAATTACAGCAAACTGCCCAAAATTCAGCAAACATCCATTTTGCAAAAAGTTAGCAAAAATGATGTAGCTCTTGTGCACGGACATTATAGCAAGTTCTAATGACTATAGAATGATATGTTTATGTTTTTAGGTGATCTCGAAAGTCAAGGAATGATCGAGGAATGAGTAAGCCAACCGAGGTGAGTAACGGTTTAATTTAGCTCCGTATATAGGAGCATTTCATGTTTAGTGCAAGATGGTAGTAGATTAAGCGTGCTTAGTATATCTATATGTCTTGTTATGTCACGAGTAATACACAAGATGTATTCACATGACCTTAGTGGTCAAACATGCAAGTCAAGTATCATGTAGACCTGTATGGCCATATTGAGTATCATGTTAACCTGTGTGCTATATTTAGTATCTTTTGACCTATGTTATCATATTTAGTATCATGTGGACCCGTGTGGTCATAAACAGTATCATGTCGACCTGTGTGGCCATATTAAGTATCATGTTGACCCGTGTGGTCATATTTAGTATCTTTTGACCCATGTTATCATATTGAGTATCATGTTGACCCATGTTATCATATTTAGTATCATGTTGACCCGTGTGGTCATAATCAGTATCATGTCGACCCGTGTGGCCATATTGAGTATCATGTTGACCCGTGTGGTCATATTTAGTATCTTTTGACCCATGTTATCATATTTAATATCATGTGGACCCGTGTGGTCATAATCAGTATCATGTCGACCCGTGTGGCCATATTGAGTATCATGTTGACTCGTGTGGTCATATTTAGTATCTTTTGACTCATGTTATCATATTGAGTATCGTGTTGACCCATGTTATCATATTTAGTATCATGTTGACCCGTATGGTTATATTTAGTATCTTTTGAAACATGTTATCATATTGAGTATCATGTTGAGCCATGTTATCATATTTATGAAAGATTATGATTGATTGCTTGATCCTTGATTGATTACAATGGCCCTATATATAGGATACAAAGAACCTTCTAGACTATGGGCTCTAGAAGCTATACAAACTGGGCTCGGGCCAATGGGCCTATTACACTGAACATATAATATGTACTCTAATAATATGTATTCTAATACACCCCCGCAGTTAGAGCGGGAGCTTTGCAAACGCTCAAACTGGATCTGAAATCAGCAAACAATGGGTATGGGAGTCCTTTTATAAAGATATCTGCATACTGAAATCGTGAAGGGACATGAAGAACTCGAACATGACCTGCTGCTACTTTGTCACGAACAAAATGAATGTCAATCTCTATATGTTTAGTGCACTAATGTTGCACCGGGTTTGCAGACATGCATACGGCACTGACATTATCACAGTAGACCAAGGTTGTTGTGAAAAGAGGGTTATGGAGCTCACGAAGAAGGTTGCGAATCCAAGATGTCTCAGCTACAGCACTCGCAACCCCGCGGTATTTAGCCTCAACACTAGAACGAGACAACGTGTCCTGGCATTTGGAAGACCACGTCAGGAGGTTGTCACCAAGATAAACACAGTATCCAGAAGTAGACCGACGCATAGCCGGACAACCTGCCCAGTCAGCATCAGAGTAGGCAATAAGCTGTGATGTAGTAAACCGAAATAGCTGTAATCCAAGATCAGTGGTTCCTCGAAGATAACGGAGAACAAGTTTCATAGCATTTAGGTGTGGCTCTCAAGGATCATGCATGTAAAGACATAATTGTTGAACCACATATGACAAATCGGGTCGGGTAAAGGTGAGGTACTGAAGTGCTCCAGCAAGGCTGCGATATAAAGTAGGATCAGTGACCGGTGATCCTTCAGGTCCAAGCTTCTTTTCAATTTCAACTAGGGACCTACAAGGGTTACAATTGAGCATCTGTGCCCGCTTAAGAATCTTGGTAGCATATTTCGTCTGAGACAAGAATATGTCAGCGGTAGTACGCGTGGCAGATATACCGAGAAAATAATTCAGTGGCCCAAGGTCTGTCATAGCAAATTCCACATGTAGCGAAGAGATGATACGTTGCATGAGCACAGTAGAAGAAGCTGTAAGAATGATATCATCCACATATAGTAGTAAGTAAGCTATGTCTGGCCCTTTGTAAAAGATGAAAAGAGACGAGTCGGTTTTGCTGTGATAGAAACCGTCCCGAATAACATAGCTAGAAAATCATTGAAACCAAGCTCGGGGGGTTGCTTAAGGCCATAAAGCGACTTCTGCAAAAGGCAAACATAATCCGAATGAGTTGAATCAGTAAATCCTGGCGGCTGGTGCATGTAAACCGTCTCTGTAAGATGGCCGTGAAGAAATGCATTCTTCACGTCTAACTGATGAATAGGCCATTGTCGAGAAACTACAAGGCTAAGAACAGTCTGTATGGTAGCAGGTTTGACAACGGGGCTAAATGTCTCATCGCAGTCGATGCCTTGTTGTTGACTACGACCATTTGCAACTAGTCGGGCTTTGTACCGACTTAATGACCCGTCCGCATTATATTTGTGTTTATACAGCCACATGGAGTGGACAATGTTAACATTTGGTGGGCGAGGAACAAGTACCCAAGTGTTATTGTTGATGAGAGATTTATATTCGTCATACATAGTTTGTTTCCAGTTAGTGCAGGGCTTGGAATGGAGACTTGGGGATAGGAGAGGAGGTGGTAACATGGAAGTTGTATTTGGGGTTTGCTTTTACAATTCCGACTTTAGAACGTGTGACCATAAGGTGTTTCAAGGTGGGTGATGGTGGCGGTGGTGGTGGTGGCGGGGTGACTGGTGGTGTCGGTGTTGTTTGTGGTGATGGAGTTGATAGCGGAGTTGGAGGCATTGTTTGTGGGGTTGTTTGTGAGGTTGTTTGTGGGTTTGTTGTTTGTGGTGG